>JANSTV010052682.1:0-13622 GCA_027564135.1 Lestremia cinerea
GTGTGTGTGTGTGTGTGTGTATGTGTGTGTACGTGTGTGTACGTGTGTGTGTGTGTAAATGTAAGCGTATAAATTTTTCTTGATTTATTTTTTTCCCCTCGATCAATCCACCAAACTTGTGTGGTTTGTGTGTTATTTTATATTCGTGTTGTTTATTTTTTCACATTCAATTCTTCAACACGTTGCTTTAGGGGATGAAGATTTTCTTTTCAATTGCATTTCGTACAAATTTATAAAAGATAATAAATTTAAATGATATTCTTGTTGCCATTGCCGGTCGTCATCCTCATCCTACTCCAAATACAAACAGTGAAGCATGTCAGGGCGACCCACACTTCTTCTGTATGCGGTTCTGGGTTTTCAGTGTGGAATTTTATTTTGTGCGGTTCGTACCGGTCCGAATAATTGGAAATGTAAAATGAGCACGTTTCAGACGTTTTGCACCATTTTTGAAAAAAAGATGGGCAGGATTCACTGAAATTGTCATCGTCGACGACGCGCAACGATTCATTGAGGAAATCACGAATGAGAAATTTCAATAAGTTCCCGATCAGAACAAGCTGATTCATTTGGAGAATGAGATTCCGATGCAGCCTTTACTCAAACATCGTCAAAAATTTGAAAACAAAATGAACATGTTGCTTGATGGACAACCGATGCAATTTTTTTGTCCCATTTCTTGTTGTTTTATTCTGTCAAGCCAAATGCCGCACTGAAGGCCTTGCTGGAAGACATCAGGCCCATTGTGTCGATTGAGACCAAGTCAACTTATAGGTGCAATGTCTCACGGGAACAGCCATTCTTGCATGGCTAGTACCAGAGGATATCGATGTTACCTTGCCCAACAGCAATCCTCCGAATAAAATGTGGCTGGACTTTTTTTGCTCAAGCAAATCATCTTCTTTTTCATTTCGACAGATAAATCGTCAACAGTTATTGCTTAGTTTATTTCCAAAGCATATTCTGTGCGTGCATTCTCTGATGAAAAAGCAAGCGCATACGAAATGACATCGAGAGCCAAATTCGTATTAAATACGATATCCAAGATATCAAACCACTCCGATCTCATCATCATATTTCTGACGTTTGCTTGGTCAACTTTAGTCAGCCTGTTCCACGGGCGTTTGTATGTATATGCGCCGCGTGATTGTTCGTCAATATACCGCATTTTCGCAAGATTTTTATTTTGTTCGATTGATTTTTGGGATTTTTCGTTTGTTTGTTTGTTATATTCGGCAATGTCTGGAATCAATGCCAACGGACTGAAGGCGAATCGAGAAAAAAACATACAAAACATACATACAAAACGATACAAACTCTCGACGCCAAACAGAAAACTAAAGATCTGCTGAATAAAAACGAGGTTTTTTATGTAGAACAAAACGACAAAAAAGAGACGAAATCGATGCAGAAAATGAAGAAAACAAAAAGGAAAATAAATCGATGCGCGCACATTGAACGAACTGAAATCGACTTACGATTGTATATTTGGCTGGTTTTTTTTTCATTGAAAACCTGATTGATTTTGCTGTTCTTGTCGAGAAAAATGTGCTTCCGTTGGCTTGCATTGACATTCGATTCTTCTTGCTTGCATTGTTTTTCGTCATTGCATTTTATTTACGCGCTCTCTATTTCATCCATATCATCGATTATTTTAGTCATTTTCAATGCGCATCGACATCCATGTGCCTCATGGGCCCCGTTCTTTCATTCAAGATTGTGGAAAAACCAAAAAAACATGGTCTCAATATATTTCATCGGCGGTAAAGCACTTTCTGCCATCACCGATAAATTCTGGCTGCGTTTAATAGCTTCTTTTCTGCGAAGTTATTCGCCGGGCTCATAAGGCATCTCGATTTTTAATTTTTTTTTTCATTTTACAACTTTTTCATTTCATTACTTTTTTTGCTCTGCTTTTCTTTGTTGCCTCCATCCGTTGGGTTTCCTTTCAATGATCAATTTTCGGTTCAGTGACGTTTAACTGAAACCTGTGATTAGGCCTCGAGCACAGTAGTCACAGCATATCATCTGGTCACGAAAATCCCAATAAAATATTCAACGCAAGAAATATCAGCGCGATCAGGTGTATGGGGCATAGGCATACATTTTTGTGCACCATGCCATGCCATAATTACTAATACATAAATACCTCACTGAAAATATCGGCCAGCCGATCCATTTCATTTATATTTTCATTTTTCATTTTTGCCGTCGCTGATGAACGATGACAGACTCTACTCCTCAGAATTGAGCTAATCGCTAAGACAGGCATCAAGCAGGTCAACTCCCTGCAATGCTCGACCCCTTATCAACGGTTATTTCAGTCAATTCAATCAATTGATTCCTCTTGTTGCTTGACTCGCCGTGACCTACGATCGACTATGACTTGCGTAATAATCCTTATGGCATAATGAACGGTGAGATGAAGATCAGCAGTCGACTTGATCGAACCAACAGCAGAAAACATTTCTTTTGTTTATGTTCTTTTGTTTATTTCATTCCTTATTTTTATTGCAAAAATTTCGCGTCGTTTCTAGGTTGATTCGGCTTGATGACATCGACATCTAGTAAAAAATAGTGTAGACGCATCAACGAGCATTTATTCTCATACCCAAACGCACACCAGCGCACGAATCGAACGATGGTGGTCACTTTTAATTTGTATTTATTTATTTATTTATTCATTGATTCAATTGATCAATAAAACAACGATTTTTTTCTTCTCGTATTTTCAACGAAAAAATCATTTAGATTTAATGCAATGAAATGATAAATGCTGTAACATTTCATTTCAGTACAGTTGAATCATCTGATTCGTTGTTACTATCGCCTCACGGTTGTTGTTGCTGTTGTCGTTATTGTTGTTTTTAATGCATACAGAATCACAGCTTCAAAAACCCATCGTGTGCTTGGTTACACTCACTGGATGAATAAGTATCCGACTGAAGGCAATAAATATATTGATGACTTTATCACGTTGCTCAATCGTTGGATCATTTCGATTTTGAACATAAGTTGCAAATAGATTTATTGTGTCAAATGGCGATTGATCTTGAAGATTCGAAGCGACTACCTCAATCACATCGTTGGGTGGGTGCTGGCAATTCGAGCTCAAGCAATATGGCGATAAAATATCGATAGCGCACCGAGGCGAACGATCCTTGAGTTGCAAAAAAAGAAGTCCACGGTCAGCTCAATATCGAAAATCTTTTGGGGGCCAATGCCTGTGCACCAATTCTTTTTTTTTTTGGTTCGCTGCTTGGTGGCTCTCTCCTACGACGGATGCACGCGTTCTTATCTTTTCTCGTGAAATTCTATCAATGCTATTTTCATTTAATTTCGAATTTTCTTTTGCAAATTCCAAAGGTATACTAACAAGAAAAAATATGCAAAATAACTGCTGCGGATATCGGTCTGTAAACAAATAAGGACGTACAGCACGTTCACAAACATGGTGGTCATTCATCTAAAATGAGCTCCTTCTCTCTTTTTCTCCTCCTCTCTCTTCGCTGTCATCGTTGTTGAGACATATTTTTTTTCATTTTTTTTTCGCTATATTTTTCTTGGTCGTTTTTGTTCAATTTAATCCGTGATTTACATAATTTATCATGGATTTTCTTTCGATTTGTTAACTTTAACATTTTGTATAAATATTTTGATTTGATTTGTCTTTGTTTTTAGACTATTTTACTCTCGTTCCGTCCCGATTTTTGAGCGAGAGGAAGCCGTTGAGCTGTCGTTCAACTCAACGCAAATTCTCTGGATGTCATTAGTTGGCATACTATATGGTCCTCTTTTCATCCAGTACGCATTTTCTGCACACATCTGCTCCCTACTTTTTGGCCTCTGCGCTCACGTTGAAACTGAATGAATTGCTTCATTGCGTGCGCTTTAAAAGAAATAAGACTCATAGCATCGTCCATGATAACTGAGAGAGAATACTCAAATCCGAGGCATTCAGGGCGCATCAGTCGATTGAGATGATTTTAATAGATAAAATGACTAATTTTAAATACTAATTGATTCTTATCATTTATTCATTCCAAATTTCTTCTTTTTGGATATTTCGCTGTTGAAAAAGCCGGCATATCTGCTTCATAACAGAATTTAATTACGATGTATCTTCATTCGACCAAAACGCAACGAATCAAAACCAAAAAAATTGAAAAAAACGCCAAGAAAACGAAGATCGCACCGCACCATCAGAAAAGCAGATGGAAGATAAAAAAAACATCAACAAAAACTGACCAAAATAACCGACCCGACACGCAAAAAACAATAACAGTCGAGATTGATGGCTCTAATTTTGGGTCACAATCTCCCTACAAGATATCGTTTTGTCTCTTTTGATTTTATTTTGGGTGGATCTTTGGTCTCGTTTGGTCGCTTTGATGAGTGATGTTGTGACTGGTACGTAGATGAGGTAAATACAACACATACCTACAGGACATAATAAACATAATTTCGCTCTCTACCAATTCTCATTTTCGGGTGTTTTGACCGTAGCTAACGTCGATCGCGAAGAACGCAACGAATCCTTAAGCGATCCTCACATGTTAATCGTATCGATTGCTCATTTCTTTCAAGCCTATATTTATTGACGCATTGCCAGAAGCTTTTACTTTTTCCGAAAAGAGATTTGATCTTTGAGCTATTTTGCCCCAAAATATCTTATATTATATTATATTTAAAATAAAATGATAAATTTCAAAGTGATCTTTTGGTGGCATGTCATGATATTTTCATTTTCATTTTCATTTTCATCGACTGACCTGATTCGCCGACCAAATTTCCGGTTTTCGAATTATGGAATTCTGCCGATTCCTCAGTCGGTCAATGCGCCATGATTGACAGTTTTGGAAGTCCCCCTCATCGAAGCGTGCTTGCAATCAAAATTCGAAAATCATTCGAATGAGTGATTCGTATAAGAATGTCACTCAAATTAGAACTACGGTTATTGCGCAAGCGTTGATTTTTGAGGGGTGAGTTTCAATTCGAGAAAGGGGTAAGAATTTCTTCACAGTATCTGTAGCGCGACTGGTGAGCATTTCTTATTGGTTCTTGTCTTTGATAGAATGCCATGACTGAGCAGCCGTAGTCCTAACAGCGGCGACTTCAATTTGTTGGAACGGTCAATCATGTGGCATCATAAATGAGATTGTTGCCGATAAAAACCACAAAATTCATGAACTGATCTAATTAGGAAAATGTCACATCAGATTCAAAGAAACATAACATCTCATTTCGATCGTGTTAACCATAAATCGAATCTGCTCAATGGCCGTTGACGCAAACAACAGCAATGACGGAAAATGATCACATCATAAAATTGTGATGGGTTCTTTTTGCGACTTTTTTCAGTTTACACTCATTCAGCATTCAGAAAGCGAAAATGATTTGCTGTTACTGCGGCTGCCATCCGGAAGGCACTTGCGAATGTGACCATCAATGACATATTGTTATCAGCCAATATGTTTTACAACCAATTCAATGTTGGAATTTTTCCCTTTTGTTTCAGTTGTATTTTTTGCTTTTTTTAATTAAACAATTCAAATGGCAAACAGATTATTTCCAATCAATTATCATTTATTAAATGAAATGTTGCGCTAGCTAGCTACGGCGAACGCAACGCAAACGGCAAGTCATAGCATCGATATTGGAAGGCATCGTCAGAAACGAAAACGACCAACAAATTCAGATAATCGAACGGAGTTTTCCTTGGCTTTTTGCGAAGCTGTTTGAATTCGTATTTCGCTTCTGTATTTTCTCTTTCCAATTCTCTTTTCATCAATTTGATACACACTCTCGAAGCGACAGCGATAAAAACTGAACGGCAAACAGACAATAACAGATCATTAGTTTATTTTATTGGAAATAATCCAATATTTCTCATCAGTCAAAAAGTTGTCACTTTGGTTTCATAACCGAATATGGTAGTCGTCCTAGTTTGAACATGAACATGAAGAATTAATCCCAACAATTAAATCTATATCTTGTTTGAGCGTAATTTTCCGTTCTTTTTTGCTTTTTCTTCGTTTTTTTCGTTTGTCCTTTTCATATATTTTGCCGTTTTTTTTCGATGACTCAGTTAACTTTGTCTTGTGAGAGTATTTCATAGACGATGCAACATAAAAATCTGCAGAAAGAAAGATGTCGAAAACGATCGAATGGTATCGATGGCTGGCATAAGAGAGACGAAGAAGAAATCATTAAAATGAAAATAGCATTTTTATGCATTTTATGAACGAGCAGGCGAACTATTTGTGGATATGTGGTCAGCGATGAACGATGAACGATGAACGACGAAGACAAGCGAAACCAAATTTCGAGCAAAACAAATGGCTCGAACGTTTTCGCGACGACTCTTTCCTCCGCAAAATGTCGATTCACCGGATCATTCTGCCCTAACTAGCTGCCAAAAAACACACTAAAGGCTACAATGCATTGCACTCATCATGCCCTGAATTGCATCGAAGATGCCTTCTTATTGGATAATAAGCATAATTATTTATTCGACCAAATTTTTAATTCGATGTTTTGAGATCTCAACAGCTAGCAATCTGATGCATGATGTCTGATCATGATCTGATGCGTAACCGATCTAACCGAAAACCGCACTGAAGCTCATTTTAGCCGGTTTGCTTTGTCACTTCCTCGATTCTTGAGCATTGTAATGCTAAATTATTTTTATTAAAAACACCAGCAAATGGGATAGTTAGCAGGTGAGAGGTAATCACGACGGAATGTCAAAAATTGTTAACGGAACCAGAAATCGACAACAGCACTTTGGTGCACTTTTTGGAGAGCATAATTAAGTAGCGAAATTACATAATCATTATACAATAAGAGGCATTGTACGATTGACACATGGTTTGGTGTATAATAAACATGCATCTACAGTGAACGGTTTGATCAGCCGATTAAGAACATGTGATATGTGACCACTGGTGTTTCTGCTCGCCGGTACGTCACACGACGCACCGATACAACTGGGCAGGTCTGGTTAGTTGTCGCAGCAGCAAGCCACATGAAAAGGTACGCAATTCCTTCAAAGATAAACGTATCTTCTCTCAGATGACCAGGTATATGTGTACTACATCGTCATCAGAACAATAAAACTGGCCGGATATTCGCTTCCAATTCATCGCTCGCTCTTCGGATTGAATCACGCGCGCGAAAAATTACACCTGCCATAGAATGCGCTCGCAAAGATGGTTTCGAAACTTCGGATGAGCATAACGACGAGTCTATTGGCTGGACTGTGAGAGAGCGAAAAATAAGAGAGCGGGAAGACACTCTTTAATTATTCATAAGATGCAAAATTTGATGTTGGTATGCTCATTTCACATAATGCTAGCTAGCTCAACGCACCCAATATTACAAATACCCACATACTCAACGCTCTCGATTTCGTTTGGTTTGTATTTTTCCTCACTTTTTTTCTTTTCTTCTTTGAGTAGTTCGGTCTCTTGTTCGTTTGCTCATTCGTTCACTCATTGGGCATTTTTTGTGGTGTGTGAGCGTATAAACCAGTGTGTGCCAGTATGGTGGATGTGAATTGCGGGGGAAATAAAAATAATCGAATCGAAAAGGAGACACCGCGGATATATACACATTCCGTGAATTCAAACGAAAGAGAGCATGACACACATTGAGGAACAGATAAAAATAATAATCGTAACCATTGTTAATCAAATTAATGTGCGACTAATTTCAAGGTTTGCACTTGTTAATTCCCAGGATGAGTTTAGATCATCGTCGTCTTTTATGGTCCAAGTCTGTGTCCTAATCATCGGCATCGTCATCAGAGTCAAAGTCAGATTCAGTATCATCAACACAAGCCCATCATCATCACCATCATCATCATCTTCATCATCACATCATCATCATCGTTCTATACGTTAGTCCGTTGTTCATATCACATACACACGCTGAACATTCCGCACAATGAACTGAATGAGAGAATATATATTATATAATTTGCATAAATGGCGCATGCCAAACTGAATAATTTAACAATTTAACCTGTTGCAGTCGCAAGAAATGAATTGATTTGTTGTTGTTGTTGTTTTTGTTGATTTTATTGTTGTTGTTGTATCTAGTATTGGAATACTCTTGATATTGTGCTGTTGCTGCTGCTGATGCTGCTGATGCTGCTGATGCTGCTGTAGCTATAGATGTTTTTGTTGCTCGCGTTGCTTATTGAATTCTTTTTAGGATTTTGTTTCGGCTCTTTCATTCAATCGAAATGATATTAATATCTGAGATATTTAATCATGACGATCATAATGATTATAATTAATAAAACACTAAAACTGTGTGTCTGCAGTTAAGCGTCATATTAAATTATTGTTGAAATACGACTTAATTGATTCTAATTATTGAAATTCGTTTCAAAATGATCACTTGTTATGTTTTTCTTGCTGACAATTTTCTGAAAAACTCATGTTCAGTCCTTCCCGTTTTAGAAGGAAACGATGCACATTGAAACAGACGATCGATAATCTAAATTGCCAATTTGAACTTCAATTCTGCCTTCTGAATGCATGTTTTCCGTAGACCGCCACCATCGATCCAAAATAACGGTTTCAATCGAAGAACATTCTAAATTGTATTTTCAAATCTTGCGCTTTCAATGCAATTTGAAGATCATCAAAAAATCAACAACTCAATGAATTAGCAACCAATGAATAACAAAACAAAGAAAACGAACGGATGAAGCGAAAAAATAAGATTCGCGATATTCTGTCGACCCAATTCTAAATGAAAATAAATTGATTTGCATTTTGCCGATGAATCAAATTTTCAATCTGTCCATTTGTAGACACTTGCAACCGTTGACGCAAACATTAGAGGACGGATGACAATCCAAAATTTGGAATTTTTAGCAAGACTCTATATTACCGTGTCGCCATTTACTTGACTGTCCGCGGTATCCTTATGTATCCGATCAAGTGATTAATTATTCATCATATCGAGATGAAGCCTTCTGCTTTCCGACTTGTCTCTCGTTTGCTTCTGACAACAAATTTCGCGGGCATTAGAATGGCCGGTCCGTTGCGCCTGCTCGAAAGTAGTCATTTTCGTGTCACGTGAAATCAACATGAAATCAACATGAATTTCGCGATTGAATTATCGAAATGATTGCAAGATAATTTCATATTTCATTTTTATTTGTTGTGCGAAGAATTGAGATAATTATGTAAATAACGATCTCTGTTCGATGTTATGAATGCGGGGCAGAATTTTCGCAAAGAAAATGAAACGGTACTGCGTTGAAAAAGTTATTCAAATTTTAGCGTTCGAAAACGTTTATTTATCATTTATCAGTAATTATATGTGTTCGAAGTTCGAATATCATTGTGTCTGTGTTTTCGTTTGTTTTGTTTGTTTATATTTTTGGTTGCCTTTTTTCTTATTTTTTTTGTTTTTCATTTTTGTTCGCTCGTTCGCCGGTTTATTACATTTTCATCATTTTTAGCCATGTACGAATTACACACGCTCGTGTAATTATTCACATCCGTTTAGTTGAAAATTTATTTGTTCTGCTCGTTTTCTTCTTGACAATTATTATTTGAACTGAATTTGTCAATATTCGTTCAGTTGCTGCTGGTGTTGGTGTTTTCGACGTACAACCCCTCGTGTACGTGACTGCCAGGTATTTTCGATTAATTTGCAATTGCTCAAGAGTGTTATTTCGGGTGACCGAATTCAATGAGAGCCGCTGCCTTGAAAAACAGCAGACGATGGAAATCGATTTGAATACAGGCTGACGCTGGAATAAAAAGAAGTTTAATTATCGAAATAACTGATTCTCACATTCATTCATGGCGCAAAGATCTCTCTTTCAGAAATGTAAAATGCATGCGAATATTTAAAACACACAGTTCCTGCTACTGTCTGCATTATCGCCAATCGCAAGCATGTGTCGTTTTGACAATATGGAGAGAAAAGTGTATTCATGAATGGCTTCTCTTTCCCATTCTCATGAATTCACATCCACCAACTGACGGTTGCTACTAACTAGTAGCTTCATTAGATTAAGAAGGAACAATCTGCGAGCTCCTGAACAGAAATGAAGTGTCTGTAATCCCAGACAGGTTCATCCGCTTCTAAATACTTAAATGGCCTATTCGATGGCGGTCACTTTTGCGCCGGTACTCAATTCGTCGAGTAGAACATATTTTTCATTGAAAAATTATAGGAATTCGATTGATTCGCTCTTTGATGACTGGAAATGTATCAGGAGAAACAAAAATCGAGATCGATACCTCCGAATCGGCTGAAATCACTTGTTCATCGTCACCGTTTGCACGGCGATAGACCAGCCAGCGTGCATCACATATTGTTTCATCGGTTTTCAACGATGAAATGAAACTGCGCATGTAAAAATATCCGAACAGTAACAACAGCATTTTGCTTCGACGAAACGACGAGACAGAGACGCATAGTCGATTCGACTGGTGAACCTATACACACTCACCGTCACCCAGACTACAGTACGATGAGGCAATACACGAAGATGTGTTCACCAGCACCATGGCATGGCATGGCATGGCATGGTGTAATGTGGAGTCGAGTAGAGCAGAGCATACACATTAGAGCCAAATACCAATACGACGGATGAGGACGACGATATATAGTTGAACAAAACATTCGCTTAGAATATTTTCAATCTGATAGGGCGGAGTTGTACGTAGTCATGGGTTGTTCATAAAGCTGACGTCACATGCTCTGCGTACGAACGTAAATCCAATCATTTTACGTGAAATCGTAGTCGAACGATTGAGTGGGGTATTGAGACGGCTTGGAGAGGGAACGGTAAGGAAAAAAATATTGAGTACGCGGCATTAAGAATAGTTCATTATTGTTAGTTGACTTCGAAAACTCGCAGAGTTTGCACGTGAACGTTTCAATAGTGCGTATTGTAGATTTTTCTGTTCTGTCTATTTGGTCAAGGAAACAAGAATTTTTTGCCATACACTAAACTCTCTTGGTCGAATAGAATTTTAATTGAAGACAGTTTTTTCGAAAGCAAACCCGTAAAGACGACACTAGCACAAGCAAATTCAAGTGACGGCAAAAAAAAAATAAAAAGAAGAAGCGAGAAACAATTTTTCAACGAAATCATTAAGTGGTTCGGTTAGTGTTTATCGATGACATGTTCATAGTTTTCGATTGGTTTTTCGTTTTTGCTGGTCTTGCGGCCGGGTTTTCCAATGAAATAATGTTGATCGCGGCGCAAATCGGGCAAACAATGTGAGCACATAATATTGTGGCAAAGCGTAATACAGTGATTAACTGGTCAATTAATGTGCGAGTGTGTTGATTTTAATGAAGAATTGGCGTCGACACGACGACAAATATTCTGAGTTCTTGTCACAAATCATTTTGGAAACATAGCAAGCAGTGAATCAAACCGTTTGACAGTGCATAATCCATGTAAAAAAATCAAAGAGAATACAGAATGCGCCGAAACGAAACGCAAACTAGTTTAAAATTAAAGTTAGAAAATTAACGCAATCATTTATTGTTAATGCTGATGGACTACGAAATCATTGAAACTGTACCTGAGGTTGACACAATCCAAGTTACCAAATAACAATTCGGAGTTAGAAAACTCCTTGAAAACAGCACCTCAACGGTCAACAATAAAAGCGAAATTCGTTGCTCAAAGCCGTTGGTCTTATTCGTTTATTGATATCGAACATTTTTCTGTTGAAGACAATAATTGGCAGATATCATCACCGTCTCACAACATCCTTTTCATCATCAACAACAACAATAACAATTGCAGCAGCAACAACAACAACATAAACAACAACAAAAACAACAACAACACAAAAGCACCAGCAACAACAAGATATCAACAAATAATTGCATATTTATGCTTCTAAATGTAGAAAATAATAAAAGGGAAATTGCAAATAAATTCAAACAGTTTGTTTGGTTTGATTTGAGCTGCTGCTTAACTCAAGTGATCTCAGTTTTATATCGATTCTTTGTCGTAATATTTTTGATTACCAAAAAGCGGTTGCGTCGCTAAAATATAAATCGGAATTCAAACCATACGAATTGGCGAGAAGCAAGAAACTGAAGATGACGCTTGAAATGGAATGCATGCAGAGAAAATTTAGAGAATAAAATCTAAACTGCAATTCGAAAGGACACAACAACAAAAGACTACATCTGCATATAAGTCATAGCCGGCCGAAGATAAGGAGAAGAAGCAAGAAAAACGTTCACACACTTTGCTCGCCTGCCACAAGCTAATAAACACGCGCACACACACACACACACCCACACACACACACACACACACACATACACACACAAACACACACATACACACACAAACACACACACACACACAATCACGCTTACGATCAAACCAGCGAGGTGATCATAATCAACAACAGCAGCAGCGAGAAAAAGAACGGCAGCAACGAAAACGATTGCCACCGAGAAAAATATTCCGTGATTCGATACATTGTAAACTGCGTTGATGATTATTCAGTTAAGAATAATAAAAGGTGCTTCGCCCGGATAAAGTTAAATCATCATCAGCATCATCGCCACTGTCACCATTTGACAGTTTACCCTTCGATCGATACCGACAAACTGGCAACGATTCGGCAAGTGATAAACAAGAATCGACGACCAAATCTGTGCAATCGTTGTTAAAAATTCAGTCAAAGACTGTTGTGCTGGTGAAGAAGAAAAATAGTGGTAAATAAAGCAAGGTGTGAGCAAACAAAAAAGAAACAAGCAAAGAAGCAAGCGAATTGAATTTGAAGTGCGGTGTAAAGTGATATGAACAAAAGTTGTTTGTAATCAGGAAAACTGAGCCCCAACTTGGAGCCCTACCCCGCCAGCGTGGAGGGGCTAAATAGCCCTAGAGCGGTGGGGATGGCCGCTACGACATATATGACCACAGCATCCGGAGATATTGATATGGCTCTTGGCGGGGCCTATCACACCTCATCACCACGAAGTGGAACAGACGCCGGTGAAATGAAGTATCTACATCATCATCATCCAAATCACACTACACACCATCATCATGTACCGTCGAGTCCGAGTCCGAATGCTGGGGGCGGCTTGGGCTCGGTAACAGGTGGGCTGGGAGGCAATCCGTGGACGGCACTACACCCGACGGATCCGTGGAGCCTGCAATCACATCACGGTCATCACCATCCTGCCGATGTAAAACAGGAGATGTCACATTTAGCTCAACAAAGTAGGGTACAACAGGGTATGGCTTCGCCACATGCATGGCATGCACCGGTTCATGCTGCCTCGCATTACGCACCGACCGGAGGTTCACCGTTACAATACCACCATGCGATGAACGGCATGTTACATCACACGGCCCATACGCACCACCAGAGTGTGGCTCCGTTGCATCATTTACGAGGCGATTCGCCCCAATTGCACTTACATCCCCATCATCTGCAAGGCGATCGCGATGTGAGCGCCGGCGAAGAGGACACACCAACATCGGACGACTTAGAAGCCTTTGCTAAACAGTTTAAACAAAGACGAATAAAATTAGGTTTTACACAGGCCGATGTGGGTCTCGCCTTAGGTACACTTTATGGAAATGTATTTTCACAAACAAC
>JANSTV010052693.1:0-13619 GCA_027564135.1 Lestremia cinerea
CCACCCACCGAGAACGAACGAGAAAAATGATGTGACATAAATTTATTGATTTTAAATTAATAAATATCAGCACGACGTTGCGATGATTGTAATTTATGTGCAAATTATTATAATTTTAATTGATTTTCTTATGATTTATTGTCGTCAAGGATTCCATTCATAATGCCCCGTTTTCGGAATGTTCGCAACGTACGCATGTGAGATGATCGTCAAATTGCAAAAGCGATGCGAATTATTGGAGAATATTCATAAAACAGCTGTTCAACTCATATGATTTTTGGTTCATTGGTCCAAGTCGGAAACTCCAAAGGAATTTCCGCAGAATTTCCTTTCCAATTGATGCTGATCAACCAGCGTGATTTATGATACAATCAAGCGACATAATCGACCAAGTTAATTATTAGTCTCGTCGAGGCTTGTGCTCGGGTTATATTCGTCGAGTGCCTCGGTGAATTCCCCGCAGCGAATGTCAATCAAATTAGAAACTTGTTGTGAACGCTTTTCAATGAATTTGATTTAATTTCCTTCCGAAATCACTTTGTATTGCCGCAAATGGATGACTTCGAACGGAATGGATGGGTTTCAGTTCTCATGGAAATTGTGAATTTTCCACGAAACCGAAATGGAAACATGTCGAAAACGAAATCGGAAAAGCGAAAATAACGATAATTGAATGCTACGACTCGACGCGGTTCGATGGAAGGATATCGCGACGGCACACTTCAATCAGCCTGGGAAACCCATTTCAAAAAAGATATTTTAATATTCCATCGAAAATGTACTCGACCGCTCAAGTGCTGGGTGAAACAGATCCGCATAAAATTTCTCAAATTGATGTACCATTCTGAATGATATTATGGGGTTGAAGCGATGTGATTGGGAGGTGGGAGGGTGCTGGTTGAAACGGCAACCGCGTGAAACTGGTATGAAATTCAAAAATTGTGCCGAAAAAGCGTTAGCCCATTTCAATCACAATGGAATCGGCCAAAGCACATTCCGAATGTCTGCAGAACAGAGCGAATCAGAACAGAGAGCATCAATTGGTTCGGAATGAAAATTTGATATTCACATTTGAGTAGGCACTTAACACGAAGCGAAATTAATTTCGATCGTTTGATTGCCTCGACATCCTCGGTCGAGGCAACGGAGCCCGTCTGAAAAGTGAAAAATTTATCACTGAATTTAAATGCCATTAGCACAGGAGGCCACCGAGTGGATTTTCCCTGAATCTCATCTGCATGATAATCGACATGATGTTTTCCATGGAAATCCATCAAGAATTTTGGTCGTTACGAAATGCCAACGATTCATACTTGAGCACATCGTTTGCCTACCGTTTTCTCCCTGCTTTGCTGCCGCATCTATTCAAATCGAATTGGATCGCTTGCAAATTGATTTCATTGCGTTCTGTGCCCCATCGAGCCACACCGACCAAATGGCAATTACTCAACGTTCAAATGGTCCACAAATCCAAAAATCCATTTTATTCGTTGTGACACATTCACTTGTCAACCACAAAAATTATGAGGAACGCAAAAAAAACGAAAGAAGTTGGAGTGAAAAACCCGAACCGAACTAAGCACACCACCGAAACGACCAAAAAGATTTGATCGCCAAACACCCAAAAAAAACTGGACAGTTTGAAAATCCAAAAAAAAAAAAACTGCCGTTCGTTAAACTTGAATGTTTCGAGAAGAACGGTGTCGGTGTAGAGCCGCTGCGATATGGCTCATGAGGCTAAGCTTTTCGTACTAACTGTGCGATTGTGGCCGATTTGTGGCTGTGAGAATGAAATGATGGAAATTCGTTGGTTCTGAACAGTGTCTCGTTGCAGAGAGGGAGAGTTGGTGTGGCGAGAGCGCAAGTCATTTGGTGAAATCGCTGCGCCATCTTGATTTCGGTGCTGAAACTAGACAGCGACCGTTGATTTCGTCGAGAAAAGGAACATTGTGCTGTTGCGGAGGATGCCTTCCTCTCGAGGATGACCTCAATTCAGCGACAACTCTCGTCCGCCGAGCAATTCAACCCTCAGACTTTCAACCCGCTGCGATAATTCTGCATGCGACTGCGAAGAGAGCAAATCGAATCATTCAAATTGATTGAGCGTCTTCGGGGGCTCGAGTGCATTCAGTCACATCCAACGTGATTGTTTTGTTTATCTCGCTGATTCACCTCCTTCCAAGTCACACCATTCAATAGCAATAAATCGAATTTTCCGGAGAAGAAGGACGAAAAACATAAACCCGTTAATTCGTCATTGTTTATGCGTAGTTTAACCTTCGAATCGATTGAACGTTCGAATGCAAATATTGATAAAATTCACGAGTTACGAATGGCAAACAGAATTTGCTCTGCGACCGAACGAATTGAACGTAAATAATAAATGGTTCATTTGAAAGGATTCTGGGTGCATTTGTGAAGGAGCCATCAATCATGTTGATTGCTGCGAAAGCGAACACAAGTAATGATGTCGCTGTTGCTGTGAAGGTGGTGGTGCAATGAGCATCTCAAGTGACTTCCAATGCGAATATCATTTCGTTGACGGAAATATGGGCAAATGAAATGACAAAGCAGCGGATAATTTGCCATAATCACGTCTATTGTCAGGCCATTAGAAAACAATAGGAGGAATTATCATTTGTTGTTGTTGCCAAAGGAAGCGCCCTGAAAAGACTATGCCGCTAATGAATTATTATGAAATTCATTTGCGAAAAGAAGTGTCGCATTGTTGTTGTTGTTGTTGGGATCCGTATTCGGCCGACCTACCGAATGCACTCTAATTGCCAAGCCAAATTGGATTGTCCCATTTCGGGGTTGGCTCTTTTCATTCCTCCGCAGGTTATTCACGCCATTTCACATTGTTTTGTTTCACTGACCGACAATAGAGCTCGATGGAAACGAACTCAATTTGCCTCTAAGGTTGCGAAAGGTAAAAAGAGCGGATTCTTCCTCAGACGCAGACGAAGCGCGCGCGGTTCAAACGTGCACGGAGACTGAGGCAAAATACGAAAATATTCAGTTTCTTTCGAGAAAATCGACAGCATCCGGTGGTTGAATAGAAAACGAGATGGATTCATTGTGATTACAACGATGATTGCGAGACGATTGTCTTTCATCATTTCTTTTTCTCAGTTGAATCGATTCAATGCACAACAGCACAGTCGAGTCGAGTTGATTTTTGTTTTGGGTTTCAGGGACGCTCATTCCGTTTGATTTGTCGTCAACGAAACGGATTTGCCTTTGCATCGTTCCGATGCGATTGCAATGAGAGAGAAGACAGTCTCGAAAATGGTGTTTGCTCTTTGTTTCGGCAAAGGCTCGAGAGCCGATTGGAAGAATGGGATCGACTCGAGAGTTTCTCATTTCGGCTGTTTACTGGCATTTCTCGTCAATTTGGTGTTCAATGGCTATTGTTCTTATCTCGCGAATGCCAATCGCCCTGTTCATCATCGCACACACAATGAATTCTTATTGGCTTTCTGTCTGCTGGGGGTGACTGCTAAAGCATAACGTATGGTTTGCCTGACAAGATGAAAATCTATTGAAATTCTTGAAATTAGTCGTTGTTTTCGGGAATCGAATAGAGAAAAACGAGGCGAGCGACAGACAAAAAAGAAAAACCGCCATCGTATATCGTCGTCTTTATTCCGGCAATGTATTCTCATATCGGCGTTCGGAATGGAATGCATGGTGCGCTACGTTCGATGTGAAGCTAACGGTACATTGCCATAATGCCTCTACACAACAACTGGCTAAGTGGTCGTTTGCCGTCATTCTCTGGATGATGCCTGGGCGCATGCTTACCAATTTCGAAATATACGCTGAGAACAATGTTGCGTCGAAAAAACCATATTTCTTGCTTGTTATTTTCCTAGTGGATGGTTTTTCTGTTGCTATTTTGCGTTTCGTGTTCACGTTCTCATCCACAAGGATCCCACAGCCCGACGAGGCAAACGATGTTGGCAAAGTCTTTTTTATGGCGAGCTTTTATTCACAATCCAACATTGAACGTACAAACATTCCATCACTCATTTCGATTTCCGAATCGGCCAATGGATTTTCAATTTTGAATTTCGATCGCCTGTGAATGTGTGTTTCGTTTGGTTTTGGCATTTGATTGGCGATCTCGAGTTAAATTTGTTGTTGTTTTTTTCTCGTGAATTTTGACGATTCGAGCAGATCAATGCTCGAACGTGTGTGAAAGTGATCGAATCGAGTGGATCATTGGCGGGACGGTTCGAAATGGCGGGGTAAGTTTAAATTACGGTTTCTCATTGGAATTGCCGTGAATTCCGAAAATTCGCGAAAATAACCAGCAAAATTGCGAATGATGAAACCAGATTGCGGTTTGAATTACATTTATTTCGATACGAATTTTCATGTTTGGTTTGGCCCACCCGGGTGTGTGGGCAACACATCAAAGAACGAGTAACGGCTTTTCGAAAACCACACAATTTTTATGATGATTTGACGTTGCTGCTGTTGCGATGCGCCTCCCGTCTAACGGCATTCTCATTTCTAAATCAAAGGAAGAGTGGACGAAAAATTGATAATCATTTTTTTTAATTGGAATCCTCCATCGGGATTGGTGATCAATGCGAAGATTAATCGCTGTAATCATTCATCGTTTCGGCGAGGAGGAGCAACGCTCGTTGTGAGAAGTCAATTAAATTTCGAATTCGTGCGAGAAATAAATTTCAATCATTTTTTTTCCGGCTCACTTCTCATTTGTTCGTTCACTCTGTCAGCGTTCGGCTCACCAAATTCCCATTGAGTTGAAATGAAAAGCCGACACGTTTTTCAGTCCAGTGTGCTGTTCACAATCCGCTTTGTGATTAATTGCTTTTTAAAAGGTGCAAATCGGCTGCTCTGCGATTTTCAGTGCATGAAAAAATATGTTTGTTTGTCAGTCGAATTAATTATGTTATGGAAATTTTTTAATGAAAAAATGGTAATCGCTGGGTGTTGATCGAATGTTTTTGGCCGGTGATTGATACTTGAGTGTCATATTTTGAATGACTTCATTTGCATTGTAATCGGTTTCGATATGATTTTGGGCTAGTGGGAATTGCTTGAGAGATCCGATAGTGCCCGTCGGCGGGACGTCGAGGCGATTGTTGACTCTCACCTCTGACTTCCTGAGCCCTCTTTTGAGGTGGAGCCATTCGAGTGTTTGGATCAACTGAAACTCGAACTCAAGCCCTCTCATCAATCAGCCCCTACCCCCCCAGAAATTATCAAATTACTCAACAAAATTCCATTAAATCTGCTCAATCCTTCATCTCTGCAATCCCTCCAAACATGCCATTACAAGACGAACCTCCTCCCAGTGCCTTGCCTCATGCAAAGGATTCCAAGCATTCTCAACGAGAAATCAAATTTCGTTAAGTCAGAAAATCTGTCTAAACTTTGTACTGATTTGAATTTATTCATCGATTGGATTTGACAGTTATCCAATCACTGCAAACCAGAGACATTTTCCTAAAAAAAAAAGAAGAAAATAGCACAAAACGTATTCAAGCAAATTGGATTTGATTAAAGAATTTGAAAAATGTCTTTCTCTGCGATCCAATCTCAACATTCAGTCAAAATAGTTTGCTCAACAGCTGACATGGGATGATTCGTCTGAAATGAAAACATTAAAAAGTCATTGATTCCACTGGCATGGCATTGATCAATCTTCATCTTGAAGATTTCCGTGATCCGAAATGACCGCATCTTGAATAGATTGAATCCTGGTTGAACGCACCGCACCGAACAGCAGGCGACTCGTTCTCTTGATGAATGTCACCAGCGGTTGAGGGGCCTGTTCGCTAATGTCATCTCAACGGCTGATGGGCCACAACGGAAATCGAACAAAAACTCGTCGAGCGTTCATTTTTCATTGGAAAAAGTCGAATAACAAATGTTCTGGTGGAAAATGCTCCAAGAGAAAAACCAAACACTTATTGACCGGCGGTCGAACAAAAAAATGTCGGGCAAATTGAAAGAGAATTAATGGATTCGTTTGTGTGACGTTGCGAATCACATGATCCGACAAATATTAATGTTTTCGTTGTGTTTGGAAGAGCAAAAGCTCAGATTGGTGACAGCGGTGGCGGTGTGCGTTCGTGTGTGTGTGCGGCAATGGCTGAATCCCTCGATTTAATTATCAAATCAATTTTTACAGCAATTTTTTCGGCTGAGATTTTTAATGGATTCGAATTCTCTCTCGAACTTGTCAATAAATCACGTCATTTCGCAAGTGAATGTTTGAGCTCAAAGCTTTCCGGCCCCTTCTATAGCAGCCACTTAGTTTGCCGTCACTGGCATGACAGACGCTTCTCAATAAACAACCGGTTATCTCCATGACGAATACTCTTGAATATCCTCTTGCCGAAGTTGCCGCAGCGCAAAATGTATACAAAATGTGTGCATTATGCACGATTCAGGACAATCAAAGAGACTGCGGTTGTGGTGGATTCAGTCGCGCGTTCACTCCAAGCTAATCTCTGAAGCGCCCAAAAAAACGAGCCAAAAAAGCTCCATGATTTCGGTTATTATATTATGTAAATGCACCGAATGCCAAATCCATCCACCTTTTCAACGAATCCAAATCGATGATTGATGCTTTTATCGATTCCAATCTGCATCGCATTTAAATATGTTTTTCACTCGAAACTTTGTTTCGACATGGTTATTTACTTATGGCAATCGTTCTGCCAGCGAATGTGTCATTGTGGCGGTTTATGTCATCTCTTTTTTCTCGCTCTCTTTCTGAAAATCCAATTTGATCAATCGGCAATTTTATGTTTGACATTCGTGTGTTCGGTGTGTGCTCGACGGGAATTACGACAAATTGATTTGAATAATCCGAAAACGTCCCTGGGCCACTTTCAAAACGGTTTCGATGCCGCGACGCTTCAATTAAGCTCGTCTTTTCCATCGTAAAATATCCTCGGGCGATTTTTAGCGTTTTCGAAATTTTGACGAAAAGGAAATACCCGCTTCCAGTTGGTTTCCATTTCCCAAAGCACCATTTCAAATGGATGTTCATGAAGCAAATCGGGTATCCCTTATTACTCAATGTCATTCACAACGAACATGCACTGGTGGTTGACCGCAGCACACAGACACGCCCACACAAAAAAATAACCGTTATCAAAATGGCAAAATGAAGAAATATTCATTCCAATCGATTCGCTTCGCAATGCCAAAAACTGAATTGTGGTTAAATCTAACAATTTCCCGAAAAAGATTAATTTTCACAAAATCCCTCATTTTAGTCGTTTCAACGAAACATTATTAAAATCCAAATTTCATATTCGAAACCATAAACTCGACCTCGGCATCTCTGTTTTTCGGTTGATCCATCGAATGATGGTCCCGAAACTTAATTCTAAATCAAAATCCATTTTAAATAAATTGTAATCGTTCGTCATCCGAGAATAGTTTGGTGAGGCGGTTTTGACAAGGAGTCGTGTCGGCGGTCGGAGAAAATTAAACTTGAATTTCGGGATTCACGCAATAAAATGCACATGTGTGGCTTTTGCTGGTTGTCAAATGTAGTGCCGAGTCTAGGAGGAGGAGGAGAGAGGGGAGGGTGAGGCAAGATGCGTCGAAGGTATCCACAACATGTCGTCTGATTCGTCTTCATCGTGATGTATGTCATTTATGTCAGATACAAATCGCTTAGGTTACCGCATAAACCCGACGCTTATGAATTATAAATTGCTTGAATTCGTATTCCGTGTGTGCCACTCGAAAATGATTTGAGGAAAACAACAGGCAAGTTTTGATGTTTCTCTCTTTCGGAGGATTATAAACTTTGATGGTGTTATTGATATTTTACTGTTGGCATTTGGACGGCATCGGTTTCGGGTGAAATCGGTCGCATGTGTTATTTACACACAAGTTTAACTGGAAATCGAACACATCAAAGAGTTGAGTGACGCATCAAAAACGGATTTCCTTTCGGGAGAAACGCAACGTTTCGTACCTGGAAATGGAAATGTCGTTGAAACTTCCTCCAGGTCATCCGTTAGAGCAGTTCACCGGGGCTTACCCAAAACCTTCTGCAACTCAACCACAGAGTCCAATCTGATTCGTTCTGAAAATTCACCGAGTTTTTCCATAATTTTCCATCATTTAATAATTTACCGTTGAAATGAAATGGTCTGAAATCGATTGCGAAATTTCCCAAAAGGATTGTCATTCGCTGGTGACTCTGCATATTCATGATTGGTCAGGAATTTCGTCACTTGGGTTCACAGGGGCGAATCAAAACTACGAATTCATTAAAGTTAAATAGCGGCAAATAAATTTTGTGATTTAAATTATTAGAAATAATTCAGTGAAATTCTTCTGTTGTCTCGCAAAATGGTCGTACACACCGTCAATTCACCACTCACCGTGACGAAATGGTCGTTTACTCAACGACGATCATTAGGTGGGTTGCTCATTCAAACCGAAATCGTAGCTACCGAATTCGTCACAGCCTCAATTCCGCTCGAGTATTTTAATCATCGTCGCATCGCAGTTGCTTAAGCCGTTTTCTGCATATTTGGTGAATTTGAAATCCAGAAATTCCATCAAGTAAATCGGCCAGAAATATTCTCTGCCAGCATTTTGAGTTCTTAGCGAGAGTTCGTAAATGGCATTTATTGTTGCGATGCGATGCGATTGTGTGCAGTGTGACGTGAATAAATCCATTACACGATGAACACAGGTCTTATGACTCAACGGAATATTTGGCTGTGATTGTGGCTTGTCAACGTTTCGGAATTTTCCGTTTCGCTTGAAAACTTTGCCAATGCTATTCAGTCATTCAGTCGAAAGCCGTTCATCAAAACCAGACGAAACGTTTGTCGTCAAGTGAATTCCAATCGGAATTCCATCAAAACCAATACACCGACATACCGAATAAATGCACCCCGGATTTGAATGAGACCACAACAAACCAACCCATTTGCTCAAGTGATTCCGTTGTTCCGCAAATTGAAGAGCATTACTGAAGTTGTCTTTGGCTTTCAACTTAAATGACTCGAGTCAAATTTTATGTTAATTCCATCTTCATTCAACAATACACACTCTCAGTCCATCATCAGGGATAAATTACTGCAGACAAATGCATGCATACGATTCAAGTTTTCGCTTTTATTAATAACTTCCTCTATCGAGTCAGGCTTCGGTACGGAGAACCACTCGACAGCTATTATTACAGCAAAACGACCGCTGACATTGTGATTAATGAAGAAAAATTGCTACGCAACCATACACCATCACCCAACATATATGCCACGTGTTTCGAAGCCCGTCTTATGCACCATTTCATCTTTCATCGTCGAGAGCGGACGTTGCCAATGGTGACTGAGGCAAGTCGAAAAAACTTCTGCAAGGAATCTCAATTCAATTAGAGCACGATGGTCGATTTCGCGAGTAATTTTTATCGACCGAATCGTTATGCAAAACCAATTAGGAAGCTTCTCGCACCTCGCCGAGCGCCAACCGGGCAACTCACTTTGTGTGAATTATTCATGAATGGTGGCTAAATTGAATATTCTGCTGTTGGAACCTCCGAATTGTCGAAGTGCAAAAAACTGATTGAAACCGTAACGGAGACAGAAGTGGCTGCTGTTTCGGTGACAACTGAAATCGAGAAAAAAGCTTGGAATTTCCTCCGGAAATCGAGAAAAAAATCCTCACGAGCAAAAAATGCCAAGAAAAAAAAATCGTTCTATTTCGGTGATATTTGGCTGTTGCTCGATTCGAAAGGAAGGGATGGATCAAACCAGTCACGAATTTATGTGCTTTGATCCCATTTGATGCATATTGAAGTAAGACGTGCTGTTGATTTTTATTTGTGGATCCTTTTAAGGCATTTCACTGTTATTTATGTTGTGACTATCATCCATTTGCAACCGTTCGGAATTAGCCGTCCATAAGCGTATGCCAGCAGTCTGAGTTACTTTGGCAATTTTTCCGGGAAATGGTGGGGCAACGCAGAAATTCCCCGTCAAACAATGCAAACTAAAAACAGACTATTGTTTTGTAAAACATTCTGTTTGGATTAACTTTAATCTAAACATAAAGCCTATTTATTTATATGAAACATGAATCCTGATATTCGCTCTTCGGTTATAGTTCGATACGAAAGTTTCGCTTATTTGTTTTGATTCTATTTCTCTTTTTTTGCGTTCCGATCCGCTTTGTTTTTTTTTTTTGTTTCTTTGTTGGTGTTTGGTCGTCACAGAGTCGTTGGTTAGAGATTGTTAACAAATGAGCCGAGAAAAGTGTAACGGTCTGTTGTTAAACTCGCAAGCGAGGAGAAGAAAGAAGCTTTGAGAAACTTTTATCGCATTATTTATTCGGGAGAAAAGTTTGGCGTTTGGCGACTCAAGTGGCTGGAGTGAAAATCTCAATTTGATCAATTCACTGACGACGACGATGCCTGAAGGTGTTTCCCTTCACCGAGACAAACAATTAGGTTTTGATGCGATCAAAAGGACAGTCTCGAATTGAAACGAATTCGCTTTGAGTGAATGACACAAATGAATAGTTTAATTCAATAACCTGCCCATCGTTGGAAGGTTGACTGCGTCTCTCAGTGACCACCAGCAAATGTCGCCACATAATGCGGTTAGTTGGATGGTTTCTGACTGCTAAACAATTGGTTGATGGCATGAAACACTAACATCAAACACTGTTCGCTGCGAAACAATGACAAAAGCCACTCAAAAGGAAAAATCGCATCATCTCGAAAGGGATTTATTTGTGGAAATGATATTTTCTACCGAACGATTCACTGTCTTCACTCTACAGCAATGCTGTACACAACACGTTCGATGTGCTCCACCATAAATGTGAATGGAATGGCATGTCATGATGGTTGTGCTGAACGGGTAGGGGATGAATGCGGTGGAGTTTGAGGAATATCTCTTCTGTGAAAACGCTAATGCGGCAGTGATGGCATTACGACAGTGTTTTTATGAAAGCTCCAAGACCATAACGCGGTTTGGATGAAATTCAAATATCGAAGAGGATTTCAGAAATAATTTTGTTTCTTTTGGTCATTTTGAAGTAAACAAACCCCGAGGTGAAGTCCTCATGGGTGAATTGGGGCATGATCGGAGGCCGACCATCAACTGATTGGCCAACCTTGATACGGTTTCATGCAGATAACAATGCCACTGTACTCAGAAACTTCTCGAGATGTGATTCATCATCGATGTGTGTGTGTCGGGGGTGTGCGCTCGGAGGGCAGATCTACCGAGAAGAATGTACTCATTAACAAGCGACGATTAGTGTGTCATGGATACACTTTTTCCGTACTCATTTTTCGCTGATCCATGCAATTGCTTTGAAACACAAAATATTCGCTCTTTAGTTTCCTTTGGCACACATTACGAGGGCCATGCATATTTTTCGCATTCATTGATGACGATGCGAATGGTGTGGGTGGTGATGGTGGTGGAGGAGGTGGTGTCAGACGATGGTTCGGAACTGCTGAAGGGGAATGCCGTTTTTTTTCCATTCGCGTCGCATTACACATGTTTTCGAACGTGTATGCCATTTTCATTCATGACATTCATTGGCATCGTATGCTTGGTATGCGACGGATGGCTCATGTACAAATCGGATATTTTATATGTTATTGCCATTGTTGGTTCGCTTTCTATGAGATGCTCGCATAGTTGAGACCAAAGGATGGTTCTCCCAAATGAAATACGATCACCACACCATTGACGAGCCAATAACAAATGACTGTCGATTTGAGTGTGTGTTGTGTCGGCACACGAGATGCCATCGCATGTTCATTTCCCGCCAAGCAATACAAATTACAACATTTCACCCAGTAATACAACGGCATTATGCTCTGTTGTCATCAGTCAAATTGCCTTCAAATGGAAAAACAAACGAGAAAAAATGTGCCCATCGAAAGTTGCCCTTGCCCATGTTTACATTGTGAGTTTGGGCGTCTGATCGACACATAGCCATCCGCTACCGCACCGCACTCGAACACCACCCATTAAATTGAAATATAAACGATGGCAGAAATCGTTTAAGATTTCATAATAATTTCTGATTAGAATTTTATGGCGATGATGACGAAAGCGCATCACATGATGATGGTGGGGAGACTCGACACTGGGAACAACTAAACCGAAATGGCATGCAGCGTGAAACTCTGGAGCTGTAAAGCTTCCCCTTGGTTATTTTCTGGTCGACGAACAGACTGAAAATGGCATTGAATTTATTTCTGAAGAAGATAAATGGTTTCGAAAGGAGCATTCTCAAATCATAAATAATTTTTAAAGTGAAATATGAAATGATGCAGTGAATCAATGGCACGGCACAACCGAAACGATATTTGAATGGAGTACCGTTTCATGGTAAAGTGTACTTGAATCGGTGTTTAGCTACATATCGAGGCTTTTCGCCGGTTTTTAAAATGGAAAAGTTCGACGATTTCCATCAATTTTCATCAAATACTGAAAATATTTCGAAATTTTGCACGTTCGGATGAGCTCTAATGAACTTTGATGGGGTGGCATAAATCAAGACAGTATGTGAAGTGGGATTTCCTCAAATGAAATGCGGACTCTTTCAGTGAGCCGAACCAAAAACGAAAGACGCATCCGTTGCCAACCGGTTTGACGATTTTTGAACTTCATCACGAAATAAAAAGTCTGAAACTGATTCAATTTATTTCCGCGAGCGAACTGAATGAGACTTGGCAATTATGCCAGCAAGTTTAAATGTAATTAGTGTCTATTATGCGCGAAAATGGATCTTCAAGTGCCAGAGGGGCGTAGAGGGCCCGGAAGCAATAGCATTCCCAATTACGGTTCAGAAGAATCCAATAATCGGATAAAGTTGCATTGTTGAGCGGAAAAACGGGAATCTCAATTGATTGTGTTTGCATGCGATAGCTTTTGCCTTTGCAATTTCGTGATTGAAAACCCGCAAAAATGCTCTTCAAACGTTTACCAATACGATATACCAGTGGTCTCGATGCAAAATTGCAATTTAAATTCTCTTGTGGAGGAGTTAGCTGGCAATCGACAAAAAAAAAAAATAGATAAATCTTTTTTGATGTTTGCAATAAACATTATTATCAAATAATGGCTGCCATGTAATTGCAGGCCAACTATACGTCTAGCCATAGCGTGCATTTGCATTGGATCGACTGCAGTAGCAGCAGCAGCATCGACAACAACAATATTCCATAAGCAACGGCCATCCAATGAATATCAAGCAGCAAAAAATGCATCATTTATGGCAGATGTCCATCATCGACAGCACAATTTGCATAATACCAGGCAAGATTCCCATTGGATTAATTTCTCATTTTTTTTTTGTCTCTTATTCGTTATGCACCCGATTGAGTTTGTCATAAATGCCTGGGCATCTCTACTCTTTATAAATAGACATCACAATTTATCGAATAATAAAACGAGAGCAATGGCCGCCGCACCAGTCAAATCTCAAAAGCTTGGAAAAAATCATGAAAACGATGAGAGGCCACACAACGGAGAGATCAATTTGCCGAAGAAACACTACCCACTCAACAGTATGCCACTGATCCATGCCTACTACCACAACGCGAATCACACATATGATTACTATCGGAACCGTTC
>JANSTV010052704.1:0-13617 GCA_027564135.1 Lestremia cinerea
CAGAGATAATAATAATGATGATGATGATCAATTGTAATGGCGTCCTAATGATGTTTTAATTGCCTGTCAACAAAAAAACCATTGTATTTATCGCAAATAATTCACGTTTTCACAGGAATTTTGACAAATTTCTGATGCCAAAGGCTATCGATAATGGCTGGGTTGCCGTAAAAAGGATCAAATTCGCCATTAATGCGCCGACAATCAGCGAAAATCAAAATTGAAAATGGTGATGACGTCAATTGACCTTAAAAATGATTTCTCGTCATTTTGCTAAATTGATGAATATTGAACAGGCGATCAGAAAACGCAGCACCGACTACGGTGCTGTTGCTGCGAGCAAGCGAGCGAATGCGGTGCTTTGTGTTGCGGTGGCATTGTGTTGATAGGCCCAGTTAGTGTGAATGGAAACCGTTCCGTATGAATGTGATGACACTCCGGAGCGGGGATATGGTGCTGATGTGTTTGCTGTCAGTTTTCGCTTCAAATCTACCAGATTTTCATCTTTGCATGGATTTCGTGTAGTTTCGTATCGGTTCGTTTCCTCAAGAAATCTTCTTGAAAATGCAACAGGCCATTTGTTGTGGGCGTACAAGTTTAGTCATATGTCTCGGTTAACAGGCACCCATGTGTGGAATAGCGTTCACCGGTTATTTTTCGACTCGGAAAATCGTCGTATGGCATGCCATTCATTTCAAGTGAACTGTTTTCCATTTGCCTGGCATTTTCTCATCAAATGGGGTTGCGCTACGCATTGTTTTTTTTTTTTTTTGCTTTTTTCCATTCAAATTCTCGACTCCCATTCGATTGCCTTCAGAGAAATGCCAATGTAATAGGCTCACTTCATCGAGCGACTGACAACCGCTGTCAGCTTCACTCGCACATTCACTTTCAAACCGAAAGTTATTTGGAGAATTCCAAAATTGCAAAGAATGGCTGAACTGCTATGTCATTTCGAACAGGCTGACATGAATCGGAGCTACGTCGATTGCACACCATTCACATTGCGTTGCATTGCTGAATGGATTCTTTGGCAGCGTTTCGATTGTTGCAGGCGATTCGAATTCACCACAAAACGGACGTTTCAGCGAGAATCGAAGCACCTTTCGAGGAAATGTATTGCGATTGATGCGAAAGAAAAATTGGCACGCGGTTCGCTAAAAGAATTTTTCATCGTTTCGTCAACACGTTTTCGCCTTCGCCGCGTTAGACACATCTATGTCCGTTTGGCCCATCTACTCAACCGCCTGATTGCCTGTTACAATCCGATTAAATTCCGTTTAATAATTTCATCTAACCTCAGCAAAATGGGACGGTGATGCAAACACATTCGACTGAGCTGTCAAAAATCTAAGCATTTTCTAATCATGAATTTGAAAAGGCGGCAACTATGCGAGACCATACGACAGTTGCTGCACGCCTGTTCATTTTGATGGTTAGAATGTGTCAAATATTTCAAAATGAACGAAATCGTATGAAAGCGAAAGTGAACGGTTGCTAGCGTTTACTTTTCAGCATGATGTTGGCCTGGTCGATTGTGGAATATTAGAACTAAATAGGACATTTGCAAGCGAATTCAAGTCATCGGTGCTTGCTTAGGCGAGCGATAAAACGAGATTGCCGACGCTCGCGAATAGATCATTTGTGTATGTTTGTCAAGCCGATGCGATTGATGGTTTCGATGGATGGCAATGAGCCTACATGCAATTCATGCCTCCGAGGCATTTTGAATCACAAATCTGTCTATTCGCTCCACCATTCCGCATCCGTTCCACTCGCGACTTGCAAACTCACGTCAAACGACCATTCAATTCGTCAAACAAACGAAACACGTCTCACATCGCATAACGGCAATCGGCTATTGCGCTACAAGAGTGTTCGAAGCCGTATGAATTTCGGTTCGAATGTGAGCTTGGCCGATTTCGAACGCGAGTGTTGAATATAAATTTGGCAAAATAATACCGCTGAAACTGAAATTGAAAGTATTTTTTCGTATTTTTCGTTGCTCGCATTTCTGCCAGCTTGGTAAGAGGAGGATGGACGAGGACAATGTTGCAAATGAACAATAGGCATGCGATGCGTACGCATTGTTGTTGTTGTTGTTGTTGTTGATGATATTTTTTTGCCGCTTTCATTTTCGGTTTTTCGTTTGCTCGAAGTGCGTTGTGATGTTTGGCTTGAGCTGAGTTGAACGAACGTTTGATCGTGCTCTGCCGTTATTCGGATTTCGTTTTTATTTTGCCTCTTTTTTCTCTTCTGGCTTCGTTTGATGTGTTTGAATTTCAATTCAAAGTCGTTTGATGTTTGAACGTTTGTCTTTTGTGAAGTGGTTTTTGCGAGAGAAGCTTAGCATTTTTACGGTCAATGAAGATCGATCATCGATGTGTAGCTTTTTTTTATTGAATTCTAATGGACGAATGGGTCAATGAAGCGAAACGATAAATTTCAATAAATTTTATTCGATTAAATTACGTTTCACAATAATCGATGCCGCTACCAGAGCAATTGCTCATAAAAATAATTTTTTTTGATTTCATTCAGGCAAAACAACTGAACAAAAATAGCCTCTGGCTGGCTCAAATAATCTCATTGGTTGCTGAAATGCCTCTGCTGAATATCTTTCTAGGGAATCATTGCTTCTGTTCAGTGTGAGATTCGAGTGGAGGGGGATGGTCTTCTCGATGAAGGAGGTTTGGTAAATCGGTTAACATTTGTGCTTACGAACTAAAAGGTAAAGGATATTTGGTATCAAATGGAGAATCGCTGGGATCATGACCCAGGCAGCTCTCAAAAGCAAAATCTTCGATGGAAATATCTACTGGAATGAAAAACTACAAGGAAAATCCAAAAAAAAACTAATCACAAAAAGCTTGAGTGGAAAAAAGTGGAATGTGCACGAGGTTTCGTTAACACAAAAGGTTGATGGTTCCGTTGTCACCGCCGACCAGCAGCATTCGATTGAGTGGCAGCAAAGCCAGGCTGGTAAGCACTCCTCTGAAGGTTTCGGAGCGGAGTTTTGTGATAGAAAACGGTGAATCTGGGCTTAGTGAGGCATAGACGCCGATGCGGTTGGCTGGTGTTGCGAACAGTAACTCTTTGTAGTGGTTTAGTAGGCAATGCGCCGGCTCATTCGGGCTCCTGAAAATTAATGCATTAAATTTTCTTGAATTTGAATGATAATTGCAACGACTCACTTCATGTGATGCAGCAAGGACCCATCGACCGTGCTCCATACACAAATGCTGTGATCCAAGCTCGTGCTGACCACTTGCTGCTCATTGGCGGCGATCAACTGCAAGAGCTCGCCATCGGTGGCCTTCCAACTGGCGATGATAATTCCGGTCCGTCCATCACAAAGAATCAATTGGCCAGAGCTCAAGCCAACGGCAATCCAATTTCCCGATGGAGCAATGGCCATGCATCGAACACTACCGTTTGAATTGTTGGCGAATTTCCATTCGTTGACGTAAGAGAATGTTCGAGCATCGATAATTTTTACGGTTGATTCAGCCGTTCCGGCCAGCACCAGAGCGCTAGGTGCGGGATATGTCTTGACGATGCTGACCGGAGTCAGTTTGTGTGAGTCTAAATGACCGATCTGACCACCAACGAAGGGGTCCCAGATGTGAACGCCGGAGTCGCAGGACACCGTCAATCTGCAAACGGATAATATTTTTGTTCAATTGGACCCGGAGGGGATATTGGGTTCACTTACCTGAGGGATTCCAGAAATGCAAGCGAATGCACCGACTTGCGGTGACTCGTGTAGGTGAAGTGACACGCGGATACTTTTGAACCGTCACCTTCACTTCGAAGCGACCACAATTTGACGGTCTTGTCCTTTGATGCGGACATAAAGCTGTTTTCGTTGTCCAAGCACAGCAGTGACCGAACCGAATTCGTGTGACCTGAAATTGCAAACCGAGTGTTTGAGCTGCAAAACCGGAAGCTAACTTGATGAACTTACCAGTGAATGTTTGCAATTTGATTTGTTTCAAGTTGAAATGATTGTTTTTCTCGGCTCGACCGATCTCGTGCTCCCAATAGGCGAGCCAATTACCACGCAAGTGTCGTGCCGTATTGATTTGGTCGAATTTGTAAGTTACCAAGTCTAACAATTCCATCGGGCCGATTTCGGTCTTCTCGACCTCTTTGTGGACTTCGATGCGATTTCCAATGACCGGAGTGCCGAAGGTGTTTGAATAAAAACCACCGTCGGGTTCGTCACTAAGAGCCACCTTGCCGGATAAGACGTCTGCCTTGCGATTATCGACATTGCTTGAACTGGGCCGATCATGTTCATGGCACAGATTCAAAATGAGCATTACATTCTTGACGAATTGCTTCATGATGTGGTCACCCAGGTACTTCAAGAAAGGCACGTATGCGACGTGGGCCAAATGCGGCGTAAAAACGTCGCTGATTTCCTCAAGCGCTTTCTCCCGGACCGACGACAATGGACTGCTGCTGTCGATTGGCTTCGGTGGCGTGATATTTTCAAAGGAGCCGCCATGTTTCGATTTTGCTTGAGTGATTTGTATGGGTGAGCCTTTGATCGACCATTCTTTTGTTCCACCATCGCGACGAATTTCAATGAAATTGTCATCCGGCGATGGGCTGTGCTCGTTTCGATCGTCATTCGGCTCGTTGAAATGGTCACATATGCCGTACGCTTTGTCGAAAATCAGAAAGAATCGTTGCAGTGCAGGCACACAGAGATGCTCTTTCGTCATTTCGGGACCGATGCGAACGGCCAACACGTAAATAGCGTCCAAAAGTTTTCGTGCTAAAATGCTTCGCGCCAGAAAGCCACTTGGCATGAGGAACCTTGTCGAGGCCAGCATGCGGATTATTGGATGGATGATGCTCTTCAAGATGACATCCTAAGAGATGAAAGTGAATGAGTTTTTGTGTCGGCGAGAGAGAGAGAGAGAGAGAGAGAGAGAGAGAGTGACTTACATGAAGTTGGTCCATGATCTGGCTGTCGCTTAAGCAAGGAATCAAATACTTCAGCAACTGCAGCGAACTGATGAGTCCGCCTTCCAAACTGGAGGTAACCCGTTTCTTGCAAAGCACTATCAATTCGGTGATGTGCGGAAAATATTGCAGCAGAATGAACTGATCACCAAAAAGTGCTGGAAGTCCAGAGATAAATCACCGATCGTCTCAAAGATAACTACTGTTGAGTCTTACCCGAAATGGATGTCAAACACTCCAACACTTTGATGGCATTTCGATCTCCTACAATGCGCCCATGAGCGATGGTAAAGTTCATCAAATTGTCGTGATCCACCTCACAGCCGCCGCCCAACTCATCCGGCATGAGATTCTCCTGTCCAACATAGCAAAGCGTCAGCATTTTTAGCAAATTCCTGGTCAAGTGTCTAGCAGTCAGCACCGGACCCAAGCGATGTGACAACCAGATCAGACTCTCGCCACTCATATCACAGATCTTGTACTCTTGTTGCTGCTGCATTTGCTGCCGCATCGATTCCGATCGTGAGCCAATTGTAGTTTCAGGGTCAATGGAGTCCTCTTTCAGCGATTGCGGCATCATCTCATCGGTGCTCTTACGACTACCGATTTCACAGTCGATTGTATCGTATTTATTGCGATAGGATGGCGTCGGGATCGGAATAGTCGGTGATGTGGGCCCGGTGCTCTCGTTATTGGTCTGATGTAGAATGGACGACGATGATTGAATATTATCACTGAAGTGGCTGTCTTCGTAGCTTGCATCCGACAAATTGTTCCCTTTGAATAGCGACTCATTCAGCGAGGCATCTTCAATCGCCTCCTCTGCGGCCGAATGGTTCAAACGCAAATCCAACATGCTTTCATTAGTGATGCTCATCTCGAACTGATCGATTATTTTGTTGATCGCTTCGGTGTCGTTCTCAATTGAATCGTTCAGATTGACCGTCACTTTTGACTTCGTTGTCAAGTCATCGCCTTCAAACGCAAAAACACCTTCCTCATCGTTGGCCGACTTTAGCTTCGGTGTTGCGTCTGGATCCAATTTACACATTTTTAGATTCTTTGTCGAACGCGACCTCTTGAACGGGCCCGTGCTGTGCTTGTTCTCATGGTAATGATACAAAGCACTGTTGACCGGTTCCTTATATCCACCAATAGCTTCAATTAGCGGCGACACAAAGTTATTTAAAAAGCATTGCAGTCCGAAGCGAACGATCAATTTCAACAGAAAAATGTGATGATACAATTTGATCGTTTTGATGCTTTTGAAAACCGAGCTGGTGGTGAATTTCATGGACGAATCAAAGTTGCTGTTGAGGAAATTCAAGCGCTCATCATTTTCGGCTTCGTAAAGACGCAGAATTGGCTCCAAAAGGTGATTCTGGGTGGCCTTTGGACCCAAAGAAACAGCCGTACTGTCGAACAAATACCACGCGGCCAAAATCGATGTTTCATCGTTGCGAAGCAGATCAACAATATGCGGCAGAATAAGTTCGACCACGTTGAATTGCTCGTAGCCGCAGGGCATTAGCAATGATTCAATCTGAACGACAGAAGCGTTCACCTTACACTCGGCTATGCGTCGATTGAATGCCACCCGGGTCTTATCGAATGTTTCGAATTTCAAACAGTTTTTGCCGTCACACTCAAAGAACGTGTAGACGTGCAACAGCTTGGTGGCCGTCTCGTACTGAGCAAGTGTCCGCAGCAGGGTGTACGTTTTGTAGTAAGTCAACGGGAATGGGAATAGAAATCCGCTCAGCAGCGGCTGTAGAATCTGATGAGCCGATGTTCGAGGCAGTCCTCGATCGGTGATCACATCGACGTCAGTGTTCCACAGTAGCAGTTTCACTGGATATTGAACGCACTTCGGCAACGCATCGAATTCAACGGCCAACACATTCTGACAGGATTCGATTCGCTCTTCCAGTGATTGATTCGTCCCACAGCCCAGCGGTCGCAGTTTTTTCGCCAAAAATATCTCAACGATGATGCAGCCGATGACTTGCAGCTCCCTTCGACGATGATCGGCAATGATTTGCTTATAATTTCTCGTTGAATTTTGAACAAAGAGATTTTTATGGTTCAAATTGTGCAAACGCTTGGTATCCTTCATGAGAGTTTCTTCGAAACGATCCGAGAATATCCTATTGGTAAAGGCATTGTCACCTTCTTCGAAAAGCGCATTCGATTTGGCCAGGGAATGGTCTATGTTTCTGTGCGGGAACTCCCCGCTATTTGAACTGTGATAGAAAGTCTTTGACAGAAACACTTCCATATTTTCGACGGCATTCAGTGCGGCAACGGGATTATAATCCTTCGGCAGAACGATCTGATTTTGTGATAATCGTTGAACGACATTCGAATGTAGGCTTGGAGATCTCTCGATGTTGAAGGAAGCCGTATCCTCGGGAATGTTGGGGGAATTTGTGCGATTTTTAGAATTCGATCGAATCGATGTTCGGGTTAGCGATGGAGAGTCAAACGCATCCAAATCGAGATCTTGGAGATATTTGTTGGAAAGGTCCTCTGTGCTTCGAGTCATTCGGCGACGCGTCTCACTCTGTGAATAAATTCGCGGAGGAGTCTTTGAATTCCAAATTGTTTGATATTGCTTTGGTGGATGTGATTGGGCGAACAACTGCACGATGCCGTGCTTGCACAACGTCTGATGGTCGTCCACCAATGAAAGGTATACGTTCTTTGCTTTGACTGCGGCATTCCCCGTCAACTTGTAGCCAAAGTTCAAGTCAATCCAATGGTGTAGTCGCTCGGACACGTATTGACTCTCGAGCGCCTCACGATGCTTTGTAATGAAGTCCTCTGGACATGTGGACCAGGCGGGAATCTCCAAATCAGGTAAATCCTCGTGAATACTTTTGAATACCAACGGATCAGTGAAGAACTCCGGAATACATTCGTCCGGCGTCCACTCCTGCAATCGCTGAATCGATGCTGGATATTCGGCCGGCACCCAAATCGGTCGAACGTGCTTACACAGAATACTTTTCGGTGTGCGACGTGCCATGTACACGTAAAATGTGATCTCAGAAAGGACGTCGGAAACGTGATGTGGCGTCAAATTGCCAGTATTCGATGGTTGAAACATCAAGTCCAGCTGAACGTCACCTTTGTTGAGGCGGTACTTTGATTTGGTCAAATCGCGCCAGTTCATTCCGTTTCGCGAAATGAAATCCGTGACCCAAGGCATGATGTGATGGTAGCCAGGATGTCCCAGTCTCCTCCCCGAGAGGTTATTCAAAATGGTTAAATAATCAAAATTTGACAACTGGCCATTACACCACATCTCGCAGTAGTCCTTCAGAGAGTACGACAAATGGTCGACTGTAGACAATTTCGTTTCGTAACTGCCATGTTTCTTTGTCGCAAATTCATCAGCAGGTGCTTCGCCATAGTTCCCAATGCTTTGCAAGATGTTTGCATCGATGTGAGGCAGCACTTGTAGCCACAAATTGTCGGTGAGATAAATGTCATCTAGTCCAATGTTGCCAAGCAACAGTCCTCGATTGTGCAGCGTTTTAGTCAACTGCAGCAACTGATAGATCAAGAACAACGGTTTATTGTACGTCTTACTGATTATCGATGGACTGTACGTGACGCAGTCGAGCAAGTTATTCTCGATTAAGCCCCCATAGACGACCACAAAATGTGTGCTTGTCTCAATGACGGACGTGATCGGATACAAATTAGCGTGTGGTTCACGATGCGTGAAATTCTCAGTACTTGCTCGATTCTTATCTCGTCGCGGGTCATCTGCCGCTTTTGCTTTGTCAACTTTTGCATGAACTACACTGCAGCCATAGGTACGGGTGATTGCTTCCAGCAGCACCGCATCGTACGACACCAAATTGATTGAATTGCGTTCCGCTTTGTTGATCGACTCTTTGGTTGGCACTTTGGACTTTTGTCGTGAGTACTTCTTGAATGCGTCTTTCCATAAATTGCGATGATTCACCTGCGAGATGTGCTGAATCAACTGGGAGATGCTCGATAAAGATTCATTATCAGAACTGATATCTTTGCGACAGTTCGGCAGAGGGATCACTTTGTGAGTGTATTTTTTGTACACCTGAAAATGCATGGTCAGCATCAGAATGGGACAATCGACACCAAATCGAAGCGACTTACTGCGAAATATGCCATTGTCCAGGCGTGGCCAAGTGTCTCCTCGCTGGCTGGCCACTCATCGAAGCCCGAGTGAATGGGGAATTTTCCAACGCGTTTCTGTTGCATAAGACATTTCAGCCATGATTTGTGGCAAATCACAATGAATCGATGCGGTTTCTTTGTCTCGCGAACTTGTTTGCGCGGAATGCCCAGGTCTTGGTTCAACGAGTCCATGTCGTAACTGAAACGTTAGAAATAGCGATAAGAATTCAACTGATGAACGCCCTCTTTCATCTCTCGAATCACTTGAAACTTTTTCCGCTCTGTCGATGCGAATCGGTTTCTTTACTCAAAAAATCGAACGTACTTTTCATCGACGCCTCGCACAATCTCAGCCGAGGAAACCGTTCAAATCGTTAACAAACAACAATGCGATTAGGTGGAAATAAAAAAAGCAACATTCCATCGATGATAATTGACGATTTTATGGCAAGAATTTTGATCAACGATTCTGATGTTTGTCGTTTTTGTGAGTTATTTCTTGAATGACATTTGATTGTCAGTTTTCGCGTGCATTGAACGAAAATTATTTGTTTGGGCCGTAGTTTGGTCACAGGCCGCTTGCGGCGCTGACTGCAATCAAAACAAAGTGATGGCCACGTGCGTTCTGGGCGCAATCAGCTGGTGGACTACAAATGATTTCATTGTTTGGCATTCGGTTTTCAATGGCTTTTATTTAGCATTTTGTTGACATTCTAAATTAACACTACATGATTGAAGCAACTTGTTTTTCTCTCGATCTGATTCTTTTTTGTCTCCACTGAAACAGCAGAAACATATTTTGACGGTGAGCAGGCAGAATATAGCAAAGCCTGAGACGATGCTTAAGAATAAAGTGTAGATATCGAGAGAATGATAAACGTATCCCGAGAGGAAGGTGGAACTCGATTTGGTAAACGGCGCTCCTTTTGTCGCAGCGACATGCTCTACCCACCAAATGGCCATGTCAACTGGTTTTTTCGGACGATTCCGGAATGTGAATGAAACTTCCATGGCACGTTGCTTGAACGACGGATCAAGAGCGGCTTCGATGACTGATTGTACCTTTTCGGTGGTGATCTCGTCATAGTTCATGATAACACCAATGCCGCGACTTGTGACAGATTGTGAAACGCCATATTGGTCATTGCCCATCGGAGTGCAGACGAGGGGTACACCATGATGAGTTGCCTCGAGAATACTCATGAGGCCACAGTGAGACAAAAATAAGCGGAGTTTTGGATGCGCTGAACACGGAAAGAGAATGATTTGAATGTATTTTAGAGAAAGATTCAAATGAACTTACCAAGGAGCTCCTGTTGCGGCATCCATTTGCGGATGATCACGTTTTCTGGCTTGTTGGGCAATGTGTCATTCCCCCATTTCCATAATACGGTCCGATTTAGAGAGCCGAATGCCTTCAGCAGACTATCTCTTTTGTCGTCTGGTAACGTTTCTGATTTAACGATGGAGCCCCAACTGAAGTAAATGACGCCGTGCTCGGCCGAGTCGAGAATCTTTTGAAACTCCTGCGAAAGGTACAAAAACAGATTAGGTCGAGATCACGGCAAACGTGATGGAAACTCACCGCATCCAGTGCTTTGGGAGGATCCTGGACGTGAACGCCGCCCAATTCAATGACCGACGGCGAACTCGGCTTTGCTCCATTCAACGCATAGTGCGTATTAACTAGCATGATACTCGTATCCTTGATCAGATCTCCCAGATAAGGCATTTGCGAGTCTCCCAGAAGCTTCCGCGTGATCTTATCTTGTTCATTCACGTAATAATACCTGCGAGAGAGGAGAAGCTAGCTTTTCACTCGGCTCATTTCGAAGTGTAAGGCATCTTACTTGTACATCAGCCTGAAGGCATGCGTCGTTATCCAGTTGTTGATTCTCTGCGAGAATGACATGTCGTCGGAGCCGTCCATGTAATAATTCGGAATGTATGATGGATTATTTGGCTGCCCGAAGCGTTCATAATGCCAAGGCAACATGGCCCAACTACTCAAAGCAACGACTGGAGCGTCGAGTTTCCATGCGAGACCACTCACGCAATCCTGATCGAATTGTTCCATCAGAATGACGTCATATTTCTCGGTTTGCTTAAGCACTTGTTTGATTGCCGACGAGGACAGCACACTCTCACATCCATCCAACCCTTTGTCGGCGAATTCATAAAAGGATGCAAGTACCGATTCATAAGTCCAACGACCTGTAAACGCCTGGAACGAGTATGACAATGAGATGTGTTCAGTCAATTCGAGTGCAGAAGCTCCCGTACATCGACGTCGAATGTGATGATAGTTTCGTCTGCGAGGAGAGGGAGGTCGGTGTAGTTTGCACTCGGATCCGGATAGTAGCTCACTACTGTGACAGTGTGCCCAGCTTCGGCTAGTCCTCTCAAGATCGGCCGAAAGTAGAAGAAGTGGCTCACTGCTGGCAATGAAAACACACCCAGAATTCGGAGCCCTTCCGTTTGTGATGTTAACAACAGCGCGAGTAGCAAACATGACATGCTTATAGAGAACATTTTCGACCATTTTCTTCAAATCTGAAATTCAAAAATTATTTATTTTACGTTTTACATTTTCAAAATGTTTTGCGATAAAACGTGTGTCTGGCTGTCGCATAGCAAATTTGACAGTCATGTTGTTACCGGGCTGTTATTGATTCTCTTGGACGACCATTCGATTCCAAAAATGAAGATGCTGAAGCATCGGCTCAAGCGACTCACCACGACACAGTCAAGCACCAATGAAGAACTACGATGCACGATTTAAGAGATGAAAAAAAAAATTTCATCACAACACAGGCGGAACGTACTCCCAGATTGACTTATTTTGCAGAACTGATGCGATTTTTGGCAATCGCAGTTTTGTAATTATATCAATAATTTTTTTTTTTGCGGAACATCCATGAGAGATAAGACTTCTCAAGTGTCCATTTGAGATTATTCCGAGTTTGACACACTTGGCAATGATATTACAGGTATGTATTTCGGCCAGCCTATGAAGCTTAAACTGTAAATTGTGTTTCTGTTCATTATTGTTCTCCGAAAACCCTACCAGGAATGCTAATCAAACAGCTATCGGAGCGAACTCGATTTACTGATTCAACAATGTAGGCTGTGACCTGTATGCCGGAAGGTTCACTCGACAGAATCTTAGGCGATTGTTCGCGATACCGTCGAACGCTTCTTCCGCACACGTAAAACAAATCTGAGCTAAGTCAATCCCTTGTTCGCAAATTCGACAAAGCACTTCATTGATGAGGGCTCGTATGTACTCGTCAAGGGCAAGATAATAAAAACAAAATTATTAATTTTTTCTTGTGGTCTTATTTCAATGTGATTTGTGCATTCTCCCATCTTCATTTCAATACTTTAGCAATCGTTGTTTGCAACGGATTCTTTCTTCGACTTCTTCCTGCAAGGGCAGCAACAAAGCTTAACGGAGAAAACTAATATGATGGAGATGCCCAAGAATATAGCCAAGATGACCGAATATACGTCCAGTGAATTATAAACGTATCCCGAAAGGAAGGTGGAACTGGATTTGGTTAATGGAGAACCTTTTGAGGCAGCAACATATTCGACACACCAAACAGCGAGATCGACGGGCTTCTTTGGCCGATAACGGTACGAGAAGGAAACATCCATAGCCTTCTGTTTGACAAGAGGATCTAGAACTTCTTGAATTGCCGATCCAATCGATTCGGCCGTGATGTCATCATATCGAAGAACGACACCCATGCCGCGGGCCATCATCGCAGCCCCGTTCAAATATGCGTCAGAGGCCAATGGAGTTATCACGACTGGATCGCCGAAAAATGCCGCCTCACTTGAACTCCTGCATGAGTCAGGAATGCTTTACATTTTGGATGACCTTTTGAGAAAAGCATAGAGGAAATCAAGACTGTGTGAAATCATGCTCGGCCGAATCAAGGATTTTCTTTAATTCCGGATCCAATGCCTTCGGTGGATCATTGATGTGCATCCCTCCAACTTCAATCACCGACGGGGAGTTCGGCTTGGGTCCGCTCAACGAGAATTGCGTGTTCATGAGCATCAATTCCGTATTCTTGGCCAGTTCGCCCACAGACGATGTCTCGCCCAGATATTTTCTCACCAATTTATCTTGCTCCGACATATAATGGTATTCGTACAAAAATCGGAATGTGTGTGACAATGCCCAGTTTCGCACTCTTTCAAAGAACGACATTTCATCGGTGCTGCCGATCCACAAGTTCGATATGTACGATGGAATGAGGTACATTTCCCCAGCGGTCTCATAATTTGTGGGGTCCCCACAAATTCATTTTCAGTAGTGACGCAATTAGTGGGTATTTGTGGGACCATTCCCGCAATTTGTGGGGCCTTGCGTTGCTCAGGATGGCTATTTGAATTTTGTATCGCTGGGGAAATGGTCAAATCGTGAATTAGACAACTTAGACCCAAGTTCTTTGGACG
>JANSTV010052715.1:0-13617 GCA_027564135.1 Lestremia cinerea
CTGATGAGGCGGTGCTCAGAATTCCGACATCCGAGTTGAAATTTCTTGTTCATCGATAGAACGTGATCCTTGATGTATGGAAAACCCGTTGATTGATGCAGATCCCAAGTGGAATGTCTCCAATGCAGGTCGTTGATTCGTTTCAAATGCTGATTTTGGATCGTCTGGAGGAGCTTGAAATGACAATCAGCCGCCTGGTGCCAAACCGGGCCGCCAAAAACCATGATGGGTCTGATAATCGAACTGTACAGAGTAGTCTTGTTACGCACAGACAGGCCAGACCTCCGGACCAAAAGAGGGTAATTGAGTAGCTGATTGCGTAAGCTGTCGAAACGAATATTAGTCATTGTCTGTTTGAACCATCAATACAATGTTCGATCCATTGGAGTCAATCAACAAGTCGTTCGTGATATGGCAAACATTAAAAACTTCGTGCAAATGAAATGGAATTTGTAAAAATCGTGTTTGTTCGACGACTGGCGCGATTATCATCAAACATTCGCCAAAGTCATCATGGAGTTCGGTTGGATTTGTGTGTTGCTTGTGATTGCGGCGGCAAATCATTCAACCCAGTCGATTGGAAGCATAGATGAATTTACCGATAAGACTGTAGCTCAGAACGTTCTACAAGAGCTGCTCGCTGATTTCGTGAGTGGTATTTGTCTCAACTGAGTTGTTGTTGCGTTTTCTTCATTTTTGTCGCTTTTATTCCGCAGTTTCTAAAGTGTCCATCGGGTCTGATGGGTCAATATCCCTTTTGCCGAATTCAGTAATTTTCAGTAGGAAGTTGATTGATTTGAAAATGAAATAAAAACGATTGTCAAACTGAAAACAAATTTACCTTTAATTCACATGCTGCATGACCGTTGTCGGATTGCAGTGATGCTATCCCCTCCAAATGAACCGAAATTCATTGGTTGCGAATTCGAATCCGACCACCGAAATGATCAAACTGGACTTTCGTACGGTACATTCGATGAGTCGAGTTAGATTTCGGCCATCGAACACGAGTTGTGTTTAAGCAGTGGACGATACCGCAAGCAATTAAATTTTGAAAGTTTGTCAAGTTAAACATCATTATTTCCCAATCAATTGTTTGTCGACCTTTTTTGAGCAAGCGGCGATTCTTTCGATTCATTTGGTGAGTATCTTCTTTCCCCATCGCATCTTCTCGAACACATCAACAACAACAGCCAACCATTTTTTTGTTCGAAGAAACGAAGACTGATGCGCGACATTTCGTTTCGGTTGTGAAATCGACAATCGCCATCAATTTGCTTCGATTTTCATTGTGAAAGCTGGTTTCTTTCCTAATCATAATGCCCGTCCGACCAGCTTATTGGACTCAGTTGAACTGTTTTCCGCTTTCTTCACAGCCTTTGGAAGTTCGACTTGGAATTGCCCACTGCAATCGGGCTTCGGCCCACAGCTACACTCATTTTTCATTCGACTGAAGATAATAATCACCGTTAAGTGAGTGTCCTCTCTTTTCGATTTTTCAATTTGACTTATTTTCTACAATAAATCGCTAGATTATCATCGAGGGTCTTGGAGTGCCATCCATTTCGTCGATTTCATCAAAGAAGGAATACAATTTGGTAAGCGCTGTAGATTTTCGGTCCATAATCGATCAATTTTAGAAAATTTCCAATCGGTTTTCAGATAAATGGCGAATGAATGGTCCGAGTCCACCTTCTACGGAATGGTCCAGCACGTGTTCCTTCCGAGGAAACTGAGTGAGGAGTTCAACCCTTTCGAGAATCCTAACTACGAGGACAACCTGCTGGCATTATTGGCAGACGTCGTGAAGGGTGCTCAGGCGTATCTGCCAGCATCCACGACCAGTCTCTTTGAGAGAATGTCCAATGTTCAGCGGTCTTTCGATTCAGCAAGCATCGTCGATGCAATAAAGAATCTGTCGCCTGGAGAAATGCTGGGCTTGTATATTCGCGAACAGAATGCTGGATTTTGCTTGTATCTACCGCGTGAAGGTGATTCCGATCGGGGAATTTTGTCCACTTTTCCAGCATCTCTTCCATGTGAGCTGATTTTGAACAGTCCCAACGAGGTGCAGGTAAGTTTACCTCTTTAATTCCGTTTAGTCAGCCGCTAACTCTTTCCTTTCCAGGTGGATTTTCCCCACAAATCGGTTTCCGTTCCAATGAGCGACTTTATAAAATCGGAAATCTTCGTTGAGCAATTGACAGTGCTACATGAGACGGCTTTCGAAAAGGCAATGCCACAGTTAAAGAAAGCCGGTCATTATGTGGCCGAAGATCGTGACGCCTACGATCCTATGTTCGTCTCGGACTGGCTTTTGTCGGCGGTTGCTGATCGGCGCTCGCAAGTTGTGTCACTGACGGAGTTTCCGAAAATTTCTAAGAAAATACGAGACGATATTGTTCGCATCGATCGCAAGCCGGCATTCAAGCGATCTGGCCTCTGGATGACTTTGCGTGTGCTGCTGCATTTGAATCTCCGTATCGAACTCAACGAGATAGAGTCAATGTTGATCTATAAGATCATTCTGCTCAAGTTCATGACAAGAATTTGTGAGCTTTGGTTGAGACCAGAGTTCTCGCAAATCGAAACGGACGTTGCAATGCAAATGATGGCGAAGATCGCTCGTAGACTGGAGAAACTGAGGATTCACCGGCACTGGGCCATTGGCAAAATCCAAGAGTTATTTGAATCGGTGGAGTCAAGCACCAAAGAAGTTCTCGAAAAGGTCCGGTCGATAATCGAAGAACAATTCAACGAACTCATCGAGCGAAACGCACGTGAAGCGACATTCCTCCCTCTGACTGGTCTCAACTTCATCAGAGACGTCAACCAGACCATTCCAACGCTCTACAAATACACCATTAAGAGGAAAAAAGCAAACGAGAAAATGACAGATTACGAGCTGAATGAACCGGAAGCGATATCCCGCCACCGTCCAAACTTATCGAGATTTCCGATCATCGGATTGCTTTCAACCGAAGATGAGGTTGAAGTCAGTTTAGTGCTGGCCGATTTTGAAAATTGGATCTTTCGTAATTTGCACAACTTTGGCAACACTCACGTCATGGAAATTCGCGAGCTTGCTTTGGCATATGGAGGAAAGGCAAAAGCACACTACACCAATGATCCGATAGGTGGCAGCCGAATGGTTCTGGCAATGCTGAAGATCGTCCAAGCTCTCGATTCTATCGCAGTGGAAGAGCATCCACTTTTGTGGGAACATCGCTCTGGAATCGATCCGACAATCATTGAAGATCTGCTACTGCCCACCAAGGGCGATTTGGAACTTGCTTTGGATTTGGAAGAGTATTTCATCGAGAGGAATTCCGATGCAAACTTTCCTAGTTTGATCGAGGAACAACAAGTTTCCGAGTCTTCCTTTTCGGCCCGATTTGCCAGTCAGGACGAAGACATGCAGAGAGTCAAGCAGGAAATTTTACAAGAAGCGAAACGAAAAATTGAGCTAAAGAAAATTGAAGTGGAAGGAGCTCGAGAACATGTTCGGATGTTGAGGGAAGCGGCACAGCAAGAATATCACAGCTTAACATGCACCCTTGATACCTTGGGCTTCACAGATTGCCGTCTTTGCAATCTAGAATGGCAAATCAGAAAAATGAAAGTCCCTTTGTACGAACGGCCACTCCGCAACGAAGCTCACAATCAAGATGCTGTTGTGTTTGAGCTGAAAATTCCCAACGAAATCGTCTGTCTTCGGGACGTGCTGCATTTCTTCGTGAACGAGTTCTGCCTGAGCAATTCAGAAGAATTAAAATTCAAAGGAAAGTGGATGGATTGCGAGCAGATTGCCTATTACAGCGTCAACACACAGCAGCTATCTCATCTATGTAGCACGACTACGCTGTTCATGGGCAGTCACTACGCCAAGCCCTTGCATCCGGATTCCCCCGTGGACGGATTCATCAAAAACAACGGCTACAACTGCTTTTACAACCATATAGACCCTGAGGCGGAGTTCGAGCTCAGCGTCAAACACATTGCGACGCTCGAGGTCGATTCAAATTCTCTGTATGAGGGCATGCAGTGGATGCTGGAATCAACTGAACACACCCAGAACGAGGTGCTCTCAGAACAATGCGATTGCCCTGCTGACTTGGCGCTCTCCGAGTTCGTGGCGTTTGGTTCATTACGTGCGGATGGACATCGACTCCAAGTCCGTAACATTTACCGCGCATTGGCAACGGAATCGCTGTCATTCGAGACCTGGTCCGTAGTTGCACTCGTTCTGCAAGCTCTGTGGCAAGCTGAATCGAATTCAAGTGGCCGATGGTATCGCGAAGCGCACGAAGATTTGCGCGACCCGCTGTTCGCCACCGAAATTCTCACTCTTCTGCAAAGCTACGCTCAGAAGCAAGAAAATAACTGGAAACATCCGTTGCGGCTTCTCGTTGTCGTATTGATTGGCGTTCGGATTCTGGAATTGAATACCAACGACGCAGTGATCGAGCGATCAATTGAACTTTTACTTCGCTGCCGCAAAATTAGCAGCGAATGGATCGCTCGCGTAGAAGGGGCAAAGGCTGAGTACGATTCAACCCAAATGGATCAAATCGAACAGCTTCGTCAAACTGTCGTTGACTGCGGAATTTGCTTGGCGCTCACCTTTTCTATCGATCCCACTTTGCCGTGCTTTCCCAGAGTCTGGCAAGCCAACGACAGCTCTTCTGCATTGCATTCTTGGATGCTTGCTGTAGTCAGCATCAACAATAACATGAGCTTGAGCCGAATCGGCATCGATGGACTGCCCCCACTGAAATGCAACTTATTGCGTCTAGTGCGCGTTACTGGAGTAAAATTGGAAGAAACGCTCAAGAATTTGATCCAAAGCAACCCGATCGACATGAACAACTTTGCAGTTGCACAGTGGCCAGGCGCCAATAGTGGACGATTTGAACCATGGCGGCCATTTGAAAATGTCCCACAAGTCTTCTATTCGAAGGTGATTGTCAATGAGCGCGAACACTACATCGAAGTCGACATCATTTCGGGTGAATTCCGCGTGGATGATCTCACAATCTCCAAGCTTCCCGAGGAAATCACCAGCAACACGCTATATCAGCGACTATTCGGTTCCACCTCGTTCGAGGTTCAGCCTACGGAAAATCGCACGTTCGAAACCAAGAATCGGATTGATGGATGCGTTTACTCGTTTCGCTTGCTCAATTCGGAACTGATCATCACTGAACGCTGCGACACAGGCCAGCGCTTCGAGCTAATTCCATCGCATAAGCTGAACGGCGATGTCCCATTCCTTCTTGAGGACCAGTTCAGCCACTGGTGGAACCGTCGACAGCAGGTGGTAGACTTTCGACCGAAAAAATTTAAATCGAGTGGATTCCGTATGGAAATCCAATACACCATCGACCTGAAAACAAGACGCCTTACTGAACGCAAGACCGAACGAGAAATGGTGGACGTGCGCAGCGATACATTCGGGCGTATCGTTCACTTCACAAATCGCTTGGAAGCCGACAAGTTCGTCCACATTTTGATAAACACTGACAAGTGTGCCAGCGTGGAGTTACCTCGTCTACAAATTCAGTTTAAAATTGATTCATCGAACGAACTGGTCTCGAACGACAATCAAAACATGCGAATCAGCCTCGATCAATATCTCGGAACGTTCTTCGGACTTCAAAATGGCCTTCTGCTTGAACACATCAACGGTCACAAGCGAATACTTCTTGTTCCTCATGGAAACCTCCAGATTGACAGAGTTGATGACCATCCCGAAATCACCACTTCGGTGGAATTGCACGAACCACCGTTTTTCGTATTCGAAGTGGATGACCGTAATCGTCAATTGAAAGCCAGAAACAGTCAAAGTGCATGGTTTTTCATGGCTCACTTGCATGCGGTTACCTCTCATTCGCTACCGGATCCCTTCACAGGAATGACTGGAACCGAAAGGGCGCTTCAGATTTTGCAATCGGCCTTCTCTTGGTCATCTGAGCCATATGACGTCGAGTCGAGACGAATTTTGGATCAAATCTCTTTACTCTCACCGAAACGAGAATTTGAGCCAGCGCATTTACGAGCCGCGACCCTGGTCAAATGGCCAGAGCACTTGCTCTCCGCGGCGGCCCACGATGGGTACGGCATCATAGTTAGAAAATTACTGGCCGATAGTCAGCGTCTCAAGTTTCTGCATTCTGGTGAAAAGGCTTCAATCAACAGCATTCATTCAGGAGCGGAGAACGAAAAGGCCTATCGACGATACGCCTGCTACAATCCGAATGCAACCATTGACAAAAGCTTCATTAGCGGTGAGGCTCAGATGAGCTATCATTCCTACGAGACCACCTCCAACTGCTTGAACTTGCGGATACTTTCCATGTTCGAGCACGAACAGTCCTTCCACGTACCACCAAATGTCGAGGACACACTCTATCAATTGCTCATCACCGAAAAAACTTTGAACGGCCCAAACAAACGTATCATTACCACCAAAACGAAGCTACTAAACAGTGGAATAACCATGGAGCTTCGAGATATTTGGTTCGATTTGTACAATGTGCTTTGTTGTGGCGAGTTGAATCGGAAGAAGCGCACCTTGGCCTTCACATTTTTGGCATTCAATAAAGCGAGCTCTGAGAATGTGCTGATCTTGCAATCAATCGCAAGGAATTCGAGAAGATTCAAATCAATTCGTCCGCCAGCAGTAGTTGAATTCATGAATCCCGTTGAAGTCTTCGACCGTACCGTCATCGAGACGATCTTCCGCAATAATGCAATGAGCCTCGAGGTCTACCTGACGTCAAATGAACACAAATTTTCGGGATGCCGCAACAAAAAAGAGAAAAGTCGTCTACGTGTGATTCTCGAAGAAGAGCATGAATGCTTTGTTTTCCAAGAGGTGGAAGCGCTGACTGTTACCGTTTGCGAAAGATGGCAAGATGATGCCAGTGTTACTGAAAGGTGCCTACTGAGCGACTACTCGTCCATCATCGACATAAATACAGCTCTTGAGCAGGTCAACGCTAAATTGAGTATTTGGCGTCAAAACCAGCAGTTGCGCAATTTCCTAAAGAATGTGGCTGATACCCTGGAGGACTTGAATGGGATGATTCTTCCGTCAAAGGAGGAATGGATTCACGAAAATGAACCACATGCGGCCAACGAGAAATATGAAATTGATTTTGATGAGAAAATATCACGACGCTTCAAAGATGGGGCACAGCGAAATGTGTTCAAAAAGGCGAAAAAAGCTTTCGAATCTGGGTATCTCAGTGATGAGGACAACGAAATTGTGTCGTGGAAACTGTTTGAGGAATATTCAAAGTCCTTTGACGAAGAATTTCTGATGCACGCTGATTTGTACCCGCGGCTAGTGCCAAGTTTGATACTGCCAAAAATGCTCACATCCACTGTGGAGTCACAGCGATGTTTCATTGGCGCGCTCGGCATGTCCATCAGCATTGAGCAGCGGAATGAACGAATCCTCGCCTACCAAGACCAACAACCGCAAATGGAGGTCGCGTTGAAACTTGAAAATTCCACGATTCCTTTCGAAAACTGGACCGCAGATGAATATCCGGAATGGCTGCTGTTTGAAATCGAGCAGAATATAACCATTCGAAGAATTCAAATTGAGGTGGCGCGACAAATGATCTCTCCACCAGGCGGGGCGCATTCTGTGATGCAATTGAATATGGGTGAAGGAAAAACGGCGGTGATCGTTCCCATTCTAGCGGTCCGCCTGTCAAACGATGATCACGTATGCCAGGTGACGGTGCTGAAGTCGCTGTTCCAAAGCAACCTAAAATCACTCCGCCAGTGTCTGGGTGGCATGCTGAATCGTCGAGTGTATACCTTCCCCTATCGACGAGATATCGTCATCGGGAAAAACGAGGTCTCGGCCATATTAGAGGCTTACAAGGAATGCAAGGAAAAGAGCGGCATCGTCGTGACGTTGCCAGAGTACCGTTGCTCATTGCAGTTGAAGATGTACGAAACGGCAAGAAAAAACGACCGCGCCACGTCGAATGCCCTGATTGAGACGCACGAATGGCTGAACCAAAACATACGTCACATCTTGGATGAATCGGATGCAATTCTACACGCAAAATATGAGCTCATCTACACTGTTGGTGAGCAGTTGCCTCCTGGTGGCGGCCAGTTACGATGGACCGTTGTTCAGGGTTTATTCAAGCGCATTCCTCACCACATGAAAGATCTCTGGAAAATTCATGGCAATCGCAAAATTGAATTCGACGAGAAGAACGAAGGTGGCGCGGAAAAGTTCACTCCTTGTCGAATTCTGGACTCGGAAATGTATGAGCTGCTCAAAATAGCCCTGGCGGAGGATTTCATCAGTGGCAAAACCTCTATCAAGTTCCCACAATTGACGGAATTTGAGGCGAGTATCCTGCAACGCTTTATCATCGACAAGACGTTCATATCGCCCGAGTGCGATAGGGTCCTGAGTTCGTTGAACGACCAAAATCGCAACACCGTGCTGATTCTTTGCGGCTTGCTGAAGTACGAAGTGATGAGTTTGGTGCTGCGTAGGCGCTGGCGGGTTAATTACGGCGTGAATCAGAAGGGTCATCGGCGAATGGCAGTACCATTCATCGCGAAGGATATCAGCGCTGAGACTACCGAATTTGGGCATCCAGAAGTGGCTATCGCGCTTACTCATTTGAGTTATTATTATTCGGGCCTGACCGACGCCCAGATATACGAATGTTTCGATTTGCTGGCGCAGAGCCCGAGCAGAGATGAAGATTTCAGTCTTTGGATGCAGGATTTGGCTGAAGACAAGGTTGACCCGTCGATCCGCAATTACAACAGCGTCAATCTGTCAGACGCCAGGCAACGTGAACAGCATTTGTTTCCCGTGCTGCGGTACAACATGTACGTGGTTGACTATTGGCTTTCGCACTGCGTGTTCCCGCGCGAGGCGAAGCTTTTTGCCAAGAAAATGATGTGCACTGCGTGGGACTTGTGCTCAGAAGATTCTGATCACGTAATAACTGGCTTCAGTGGGACAAACGACACCAAGGAACTGCTGCCAAAGCCAATTCTCCAAAACGATTTGCCCGAATTGGAGAATACCAACGAGCTGGTTCGACAGGCGCTGATGCTTCCAGAAAATGACAACTACGAGCACTTGCCGCCGAATGCCAGTGGGCTGACTATAATTGAGCGACTCGTCGAATGCGGAATCCAAGTACTGTTGGACTCGGGAGCGCTAATGATCGAGTTGAATAACAAACAGGTGGCGGAGGAGTGGCTCAAGCGGTCCCCTAACGACCGTGTTGATGCAGCAGTTTATTTCAACGCACGCGACATTCTGACGACCATCGATCGCTTGGGTATCGAGCGTGAATTCGAGCTGTCTGCGTTCCGCGAACGTCTGGACCGTTGCGTCGTTTACTTGGACGACGTTCATACGCGCGGCACTGATCTCAAATTCCCGAATGGTTCCTGCGCATGCGTTACACTAGCCGGACAGCAGACGCGCGATAAAACTGTGCAAGCGTGCATGCGAATGCGGCTTTTGGGTCAAGGTCATACTATCCAGTTCTGGGCGTCCGAGGAGGCGCACAACGCCATTCTGGAGCTGGCCTTTAATGGGGAAGAGCGCCCCGTCAAGACAATCCAGGTCATTCAGTTCATTAACAGCAACAGCCAATCGTACGAGAAGGAAGGGCTCGTTCACTGGGCGGCCGCTGGATACAATTACTCCCAGAAATTGGCCGCCTTTTTGCTCACGCACGAAGTGCAAGAGCTGAGCAAACGCTGTACCGACGAGGAACCGATAGATTTGAACGAGCTCTATGGCCAGAAAAGCGAGATTTTGTACACAACTCTGCTGGAAAATCGATTCCAATCCCTTCGCTCGACGTACAGTGAGAACGAGCCAATCATCCAGTGGCTTGACGGCAATCTCAAATTCATCATGAAAAAGCTCGAGCAGAATATTCCAAATGAAAAGCGATACACACAATTATTGGACGAGGAACAGGAGAAGGAGCTTGAGCACGAGTTGGAAGAGCATCGTGAAGTGCGTCGACCAGGAAGCGTGAGCGCAATCGAACCTATCGAAGACAAAACTCTCAAGCGGTTCTTCCGAAAAGGACTCTCTGATCCAGTCTATTTGGAACATTTAAAGCAGACCCAGTCGATTTTTGAAGTGCCAAATGCATTCAATAAGACCACTCTGTGGCCCGATTTAATTCAAATTCAAGCCTGGGGCGCACAGGTTTTGGTCACGAATGATTTCATGAAGATGGTCGCCAACAGTGGTGACAAAGAAGATGAATTCCTGCGTCCTGTTTGGTGGGTGGTGTCCGCCACTTCGAAAAAAGGGAACGTTGCTGAGGCTTTGCTCGTGATCAGCCAATTCGAAGCCAATCTCTTCAAATCCGAGTTCTCTGCGGGAGCAGCTACAACACTCCACATGTACTCGCCGCGATTGTCACCCGAGCACAGCACTTTGAAGGACGTTCGAGCGCTGCAATTGCCCATCCGACCGATGGCTATTCGCGTAGACGGCTGCATTGAGGCTCAGCTGTCGGCTTTCGCCGGAAGTATCTACTTCAGTGAGCGGCGTGAGATGGAGGCCTATTGCCACTTCGTCGGCATCATTCCTCGACCGCTATCCGTTGAGCATGTCCAAGCATTCGAGGATGGTAAAATCGGCAAGAATGGCTTCGTTGAACCGAACAACCGGGCAATTTGTCCGGAAATTCAAGAGATTTGCAAATTCAACGAGAATCCAGAGGAATTGATCCGTCAAATTGTGGACCGGCGTCATGGATTCCTCCCTCGAATGTCCCACGTTTCGCTTATTGTGACCGAAGGCAATTCTCACCTCATCAGATTGGATTAGAGAACCGACAGATGGAACGAAGGTAGGTCGGCGACTTTGATTATCATTTGGATGAACAATTCAGTGATGGTTCTCATTCTTTTCTTGCAGATGCAGTTGTCATATCATTTTTTTCCTTTGATTTTGTTCACTCATTATTTTGCACGTAATTAATTGGAAGAAATAAATACGAAATAGCAGAAATGGCTCAAGGCGTTTTGAAGAATCCAATATCGAGCTTTCAAAAACTGTGAATATCAGCTTGCATTCGCAGAACATCCGCTAGTTCACAAATTGAACAAACTCATTTCCGATAAATAATTTTCACTCATTCGCAAAAGTTGAGGAAGAGAAAAGAGGATGATTCGCTAACCGAGTTTTGACAAAACCATCAAACACCTCAAACAGCTTGGCGTTTCAGACGACTCCACCTCGTTGTTTCCTTCTGAAGTGCTGCCCAAACGAAAGATGACAGAAAATTTTAAAGAAAATAATCATTGTCTCGTCGAAACGCCCAATAAATCAGACTAAGTCGTCAATACAAATATTCCTTTTTGATCATGTCAGCTGTAAAGACATTCGTTGAATGTCCGCCAAGAGCGTAATGCGCGACATCAATATTTGCCCTTCATCGAATCACCTAAATTGCATTGCAACACCCAGCTCTATCACATTTCACACGTATCCGTTTTCAAAAGCAAAATTGGATCGCCCAAAATCAATGGAATGGGGCGCGGCGGTGATATGTCGAATCGAACGAAAACAACACCAACTCAAGACGGGGTACTGTTTTTATTTGGCATTTTATTCCAAACGACCGCATTAGCACCGAAATAGCTTCAGAATGGCAACAAAGAATGTATTTTCTCCGTTTTTATCAGCCATCGCAGTGTTCACGGGGAATGTTTGCCGTTAAATTTTGTGAAATGATTAAAATTCCCAGTGCAATCATTTGCCAGCGGACTAACTGAGTCGAGAATTACATTAAGTAATTAGAACTTTGATAATATTTTAATAATATTGACGCAATCAGCATTCCATAAATTGGAAAATGTAATGTAATTTGGATTAAAACGACGGGGGGAATGGAATTAACCCGTTTGGCAGATGGCATCGTCATTTCGAAAAACGTTAAATGAGTTTCCAAATCATCTTAATTTCCATCAAGTTCCTTCACACCCATCAGCCAATGTACTCTCCTGGCCGTGACCTGATTTGCCGTGACGAAGATCTTCAGGTTGATTCAATTCAGCGTGTTTTGTCAACAAAAATCAGGGCTTCCGCCTGAGGGGGCTTCGTGCTCGTGCGTTGCCTCCGAAACAGGTTCAATTTCAAAACGATGTAAACATCTTGTCGTTGGCATGACGTCGGTGACACTGTACGCTCCCCCGTAAAAGTCGTCTGTGTGTCAACGAATCCCCCCAATTCTCCTTGGAAACAACGCCATTCGTAAAATCTCCAGTAAAAATCTCAACAAATTTCCCATCGCAATAGAATTTCCGGGAAAACAAACCGATTCATTCACGAAACAATATTCGCACAACATTTTCATCTCAGATAAGACCTCCCAGAACCTACGCAATCGACGCCAATTGACCATTATTCGGTTATTTACATGGCATGAGTGGTATGTGGTAGACGCATCTCTTCAGTCTTATCGCTTCAATCGCGTGAATGTTGCTTCACGGTCGTTCGCCTGCGAAAGGCCATTCAGCGAAATGTATCCTTTTGTCATCGCGCAAATGGCATTTTGAAGAAAATGTGTTTCTTTGGCTTTTGTCGCCTTTCATGAATTATGCATAATGAAAATGCCGTGAATGCAAATAATGATCCATGAAAGGTAATGAACGTCTCTGTGCGGCAATCCGAGTCAATCGACGGTTAATTTACATTTTTGGTTGGAGAAAAAAAAAGCTTCCGGAAAACGAAATCTCTTCAATTGGGCTGGGGCTGGGGCTTAGGGAAAAACTGAGTAGGCGGAAGAAGGGGAAGGGGGCATACTTCTCTTCACCATCCATTAATTGCTGAGCTTATGTTGCCTCTTCGGCGGATCTAAATACTAATTTGCATCTGAATGGAATGACTGGCTCTTGTTGTTTGGCGATCGCCAATATTTTTGGCTTTTTGACGAGAATTCCGCGTCTGCTCTCGCCGTTTCATTTCATTTTATTCGCTTAATCATTCCATCATTACGTCGACGCATAAACGTAATCCAGACGCCGTGCTTTTTCACCATAAAATCTACATTCGATTTCATCGAACCGGATCGTTGAATGAAAATTTATATTCGACAAAAGTTTTCGCCAGAAAATCACATGAAAATGGAAAATATTGAACTCTTCGACAGGAAAAGAAACGCTTTCCAAAAGCAACAACAAGCATCATTTAGAAATTTTGTGGGCCGTGTCTAGACTGTGGCCGATCTCGCATACCAATCAATTTGATATGCACACCACACACACATACACACACACATGGTGACGGTGACCCCCCGTTGGTTTATCAAAACAAATAAATTCAAATACTTTTGCAGCAAACGACGACGACGATTTTATCGGAAAATTGCAAAGATGAATCTTGTGAAAAGCACAACGTCATCAAGACTTCGATCAAATAATTGATTTCTGGCTTTTGTGTCTCAGCAAATGGCGTTTAAGAATTGAAATTCCCAATTTTTTTTCCGTTGTCGCCGTTTTGTTTGTTTTTTTTTTGCGCCCATTCGTTGCCACTTTCATCGGAATATTCATTTCATTTCGATGCGAAAGTGAGTCTCGAAAGTT
>JANSTV010052726.1:0-26486 GCA_027564135.1 Lestremia cinerea
TCCAAATGGGCGACCATCGAATGGATGAGCGAGCCGTTGTTGTTGTCCCAGAATCGTATGTGACGATCCTCGTGGGCCGTTATTGTGACTGGAAGTGTTGGATGACTGACGACTTTGTTGATGAATTTGCCCACATTGCCGTTCATCTCCTGTGCGGCCTCCAGTTTGATAACCTGTTTACCCGTTTCTGTGTCGTAGATGATGCAGTGAGCGCTGTTGTGTGCGACGACTATCCGATCGGATTCGTCACGCACAAAGTCCACCGAGGTCGGTGTGCCTTCGGCCTCGTTGGCGAATGTATTGAGAAGGGTCTTTGGCGACCACAGTTTAACGGTGCCGTCAGCCGAACACGATACTAAATGGCCCTTGGTACTATCCACGGCCAGTCCCCACACCGCATCGGTATGGCCAGTCAACGTGCATCGCAGCACGTTCTCATCGTAGCTGTCGTACGGATCGATGTTTGAATTGGGCATATTCCAGCAGTGAATCGAGCCGTCGAGACCACCCGAATAGCATTGTTCACCAGTGGTGGACATGGCCAAGCACAGCACTGGGGCAGTATGCGCCCGGAACGTGTACAATGGCTCGACATCCAACCCGGCGGATTTTTTTGTGAAAACCGTCTTTTGCAAATTCCATAGTTTGAGTGTGTGGTCTTCGGAGGCGGTCACCAAAACAGGCTCCTGCGGATGGAAGGCCAATGCGCGCACCCCATCAAAGTGCGATCGTAGTGTGTATTTTGCATTCCAGGTCTTTCGGAAATTTGGATCCTTTGAGTTTGCGTCGTATGTCTGTTCGGCCTCGTTGTTTACGGTTAGCTGAGCCAATTCACCCAGGCCCAATGATGAGTCGATTTCCTCATCGCTAACCGGTCCAATTGGCTGCCGCCGGGGTTCTGTGTTTGGATATCCTGTTGAAACAAAGCAGACACTCAGCAAATTTGATTCGCCCAACAAATTATCATCAAAACCTTACCTTCTGTCAATGAGTTGAGTTCATTCAAAACTTCCTCAGCTTCTGCGTCGACATCTGAAAAGGTCGATAATTGAATTGAAATTCCCACAAATTCCCCAAATGCTCTTCCTCAACTCACCGTCATTCAAAATAATTCCTTTGGTTTTACGTTTTGTGGTTTTCACGTCTGATTCATCGTTGACCACCATGTCCAAGTCGTCGCCGATTTCATCGTCGTCCGACATTTCAACATCGGTTTGAGCTAAAAATTCAAAATTCGCCATGACTGCTGCCTCAGAATCCAACATCATTGCCTCCGCCATGTTTGCCTGTTGCGCCTTCTTGGCGGGCGTTCGTCTGCCCTGTGACTCATTTGCGCGTTTGTTATTCTCATTTCCATTGATATTCGGACTGACGTTCTCCTCCTGTTCGGTATTATTGTTCAATCCCAGCAGGGAACGCACGCGAGTGGCACGCACATCGATTATGGTGTCGGTGTAGCCAATCTCCTGCAAATACTGTCGCAGCAATTGTCGGCCTTGTCGCCAAGTGGTGTTTGAAACAGATGTGTACGGCACCTCAGCATCTGGTGCTACTTCCTTATCAATGCCTGGCTCATCTGCCGGCGGTTTGATGTCGTTCAAGGTCGGCGGATCGTTTCCGTATTTTAAACGATGGAATTTGGCACGCTCCTGCACAAGCGCGTATTCCAGCATTTTTATGCGACGAATCAGATCCGATTTTAGCGACTCTTGGCCCTTTCGTTCACCCAGCAGCACAGCAATTTTCGCCTGGAAAAGCAAACAAATTGAATTTCATTTCGAATTCGCCACACCAAATCGAATGGGCTAATTGAATCACAGCAAGTGGTTTGACGGCGCCGTTACCGCATATCGATTGCCGTCATCCAACAGACAAAACCACAATTTCGAATATACGATTTGACTCGTGCTCCGCAGGCGCTCATCGAAATGGAAAATATCATTTTCTTTCCTTCGTCGCACACAAACGGGTCGAGTTGTCGCGCATCATGGACTTTTGATGAATCGGCCCATCGAAATGGCCTTTTGCTTCAAGCAAACATCGCAATATTTCCCGAGAAATCAATCACGATTGATGGACGGGGGCGTTGACCAAACATTTCCCTTTCCATTTCGGAAGGAATTCAATGGAACGTAGTTCGCAGAAATGCCTTGATGATTTTGCAATTTTCGAGCAGCGCTGAATGTATTTCAGAAATAACAAGAATGAAAACACATCCAGAGGAGCTCACACAGCCGCATCACGACCCTCGACTCCCACCAAACTCTTATCTCACCGATGAATACGTCATTACCGACCCCACAAGAGATCGAAATCGTCTCCATTAGAATTCATCTCTTATTCACGTCGCGACTACCAAAATGATCGCCCTTTGGCCGCCCCCGTTCTAAACGAACCATCAAATAGTCATTTTTCAGCTTGAAGAACGGCAAAAACACCATTTGCGCTAACAAATCGCATTTCATCCACAGCGTCACGAGAGAGACCGAAACCGAGACGGACTAAGTGGCAGCCATCAATCAACATCGGCCTACATTTCGTCGGTAATTATTTCATTTTGAAACAAACAGCCTGGAATGAGGAGGGGTGGTGGAAAGCATCTCCCATCGCAAACACACCTCCCACCAAATGGCCGACATACGTCAGAATGGACCATCCACAATCAACAGAAAAGGGAAGAGCCGAGGACACGCATTCAAATATTGACAAAGGACCCTCGTCCACAACATGCGAGTGTAAGACGAAACCATCTTCCATCCGCCACCAATGTGACTAGGTCAGTTATGCAAATTCAGTTTGACGTACCTCACCGTCATTTCAAAAAATTCTTGAATTTCTCGAAAAGAATGTGCAAAACGTAAATAATTGAAATTGAATTTGAATGACACTAGAACACGAAAGCCATCCCAAGAGACGATTTCCACAGTGCTCTGCAACATTAACGTCATCCATCCGTGACGAAGTGCTTTCGATTGCTGTGGAAAAACTAGCAATGGTGATAAGAGACGTGGAGGACAACGAGGAAAACGACAACGAGGAAAACGAATCGAACAAAGTCTTCGCGCAAAGAAAAATCAATAATCACTTTCAACTCACTTGACGCGTTTTCTTTGTTTTGTTATTTAATCCGTCGAGATGAAATGGCTCATTCTGTTTATGTTTGTGCTGAACGGGTTTGTTTGTACACAACACAACATCAGTTAGGAACATCGCTCGAAGCCATCACGACAATAGCGCTTGCTCATTTCCAATCGAATGGAAAGCATTCATCGGCACATTTCTGACAGCGATTGACTGTGGGAGTAATTAATGAATGGCTATCGTTTCGCTGAATTCTAATAGAATTCGGCAAACCACTTGTCACTGTGTCGTCTTTGGGCGACACCGTCACTCATTCCATCCATCTACCCGGTAATGGATTAATATTCGATATATTTTGTCAAACGTTTGATGTTTACAGTTTGCCTTTGACAATCGGTTTGCGTTTTGTCAAGCGAAACGAGCTGAGCTCTTGTCGCTAACGTACGTCAAGGAAAGCGCCTCGAAATCGATGCTCAACAAGAATATTTACACAAATTAAGCTTTTATTTGTTCGTAAACAATTTGTGAATGAATTCAGATTACGTAATTTGATGCCAGAATTGGAGCGAACGACTGGAGATGAGTTGGGTTTCGATGGCGAAGCAACTGCTCGCATACGATTAGCCTTTTCCGCCTGAATGAGCTTTGATGTTTGATGTTGCCGGCCGAGGAATTTTGTTAAAGATTCGATGGAAGGTTCAACACCACCCTCAACATCCCAGAGGAGGGGTATCGTTCGTACCGGAGAAGACGTGCTCGGTAGTCATTGGGATTATTGATTTTTCGTTTTGCCAGCATCTCTTCCACGTTGATCATTTTTCATCGCAATGCGATAGTTTGGTTGGAAAATTTGGAAGGAAAATGGAGTTTTCCATGGGAAAAGCAATGCATAGAATTTCCAACCGAGCTGAACTTGCCCTATTTTCAGAATGGATCACCACAAATAGTTGATGCTTTTCGTTGGTCTTTAGAATATCGATTTATTGAAAAATCTAAAATTACCATCGAACGAGAATCGCAAAACATGTTTAGCTTCTTCGAAGTTCAAATATTCTCGAAATGTAGGAAATGTGTGCTCTCACAAAGTTGTTCGATACAATCGACAATGTCGGCCAAGTCGACCGAAAGCATTTGCGTCAACAATCAAACACGAAAACAAGATGCTCTCTCTCTCTCTCTTTCTCTCGCCCTGTGAAATGTTGCGAATAACATTTTTTGCATTCGCACGGTCGGTCGATCTCGATGAATATTTGAAGCAAACGGCACCGACGTGGACAACCGAATATGAACAGTTCCAGTCCCGCACCAGCTTCGGTGGCTGTGTGCCTTGCGTGCGTTTGTGTTATGGATTTGTGTGCGAGCTGTTGTGTTGGTGTGCGTTGCTCGGTGCGCTCGTGTACAAGCGAGTCGTACACACGCAAGATCCAAAATGTATTCGCCGTATCAATCAGCTGTCCGGACACAAATCACCGCAGAACATCCGACGAGAGGCGACAAATCTTATTACCATTTGAATTGGCTTTGTCCGACCAAAAGGAAGACAAGGCACGGCCAAAGAATATCCTCACGTTCGTTTCCTGCCGGACACACATCGGACGGGTGTCAATTTCGCATGATAATGAACCAACCGAAGGTGTGTTTCCGACATGGCATCGGTCGTGTGTGTGCGTATGTCATTTTGAAAACGCCTCCACACAAATATCGAACAAAGCGGATTCTTTCGTATATTCCGTTCATTCGCTCGTTCGTTAATTTGATTGTCTTCGTCGTCATCGCATTTGGTTGATTCGAATCGAATTTATTTTGGTTGCAATTTGGGCCATATTGGCCCCATCGTCGAAACACATTCTGTGACACAAAACTATTGAATATTCACATTTTAAACATACCTGCAATTCGGCTCGATCAACGTCCCATTGTGATCGCTCGATTTCAAAGCGAGAGAATTCGTGTTGAATGAAATGCAAAACACCCGGAATTGAGTAGATTTGATCGTGAGTGGTGACACCACCCGGATTTTGTGATCCGTCATTTTGTTTGTTATTCAAATTGCCGCCAGTTGATCCGCCACCCAATTGCTGATTGGAATTTGTGACGCCACCACCGAGTTGGCCATTCTGATGGGACAATTGTGCTGAGTTATCGTCCATTGTTGTTGATTTCGATTCTTCTTCGTAGCGACTTATTCTCATGACATGTCCACCATCACAATATCAGACCACTGTTATTGGACACGGACGATCGTCCAAAATGGCAAAATGAAAAAAGAGAGAAAAAGATGAGATTTGTTTTTGGTGTCGACAGCACGGAGACGATGGTCACCCGAGTGAGCCAACTGACCAATTCGGGAAAACGATGTTAAGCTCAGCGTTTTTTTTTTCGTTTTTTTTTTTTTTTTTTTTTTGATTGAAATTTGGTACGTTTTGATGGTCTGGTTTCGGTTCCACAAATCAAACAAACTCAACTATCAGCTTTGCACTTGGCCAACGATACGAAACAACACTGAACAAACAACACGACACAGACGACAATCTCGTGCAATACACTCCAACACCACGAAAATATTCACGACACGACCGTCCAACCAACTGTCCGACTGTCCGTTTGTGTGTCCAAAAATCAAGAATAAAAAATAAAAAAGCACCAACACCAGCAATCCAACTGGCCACACACAATCGAAACAATGAAAATGGGTAAAAGTTGTGTGTGTCTTCGATGTGTCGTTTTTTTTTTTTTGGTCGAACAAAAAGAAAATCAATTCAGTGATTGCTGGCCAATCGCTAGATTTTTTTCTCCTTCTTCTTGCTTCAACTTTTGTTTCGTGTGTCGACTTTCGATGAAATTGCCTTCACTTTTTGGTCTATCGTTTAGAATTTCGCTCGAAAGCAATGCTCAAACGTTGCCACAGACACAAAACAATTAGTTTGAAATAAATTTTTATTCAAATAAATTCACGATGAATTCACACACGATTCCGAGACGATCTGAGAAATTTTCCAGCACGCAAAATGGCTTCGTTCTTTCTCTTCTTCTTCATTTAACTTTTGTTGAGGCGAAATTGTCGTAGTAGTTTTGGTGTGGTCTGATGCCAATTCGGTGCTGTTATCCAATCGAAATGACATTCGGGCGATGGATTCATCGGGCGAGTGAACTCATTTGAATGTTTTCGTTTCGTTCTTCTTTCATTCTTTTTCTTGGGATTTTTTTTTTTTAATTTTTCACGCATATTTGTTGGCGATGACGAGCTTCTGTTCAAGGTCATTTGGAATGCGATTGGAAAAGTGATTTATTTCGAACAAGAAACGACCATTCAGATGGACATTGGACGATGGGAAATTAAACAAATGAAATTCCATGTTTTGATTTATTGAAATAAAAAAATAATGTTTCTCCATAAATTGTCGCAATTTTCAAAGCCGAATACGAATAACATTCGGCGTTTTTGGGTGAAAATAATAAAATGAAAAACAAATATTATTACTCCTATTTTATGGTACATGACTTTGTGAGTGGACGTGCCATCGAGTGGACGGCTTTCGATCGGAGGGTCCACGAAGATACACACAAATTATAGGAAATGGATTGTTCGAATATAAACATTGTGACAGCGATGTTGAGTTGAGGCAGTTTACAGGAACTCTTCGCACCAATCGTTAAGACATTGATAGCAGTCGGCCGCTTGTTTGGAGTTGGCATTGCAGGTGTCCTTCATCCAATCTTTGAACAGTTCCGAATCCTTCTTCAGAATCAAATACTGTCCGAGCACGGTGTAGGCCTGAAATCAAGAGAAACATTTGAAATTTTTTCGAAATGATTTGTTGGTGGCGTCAAGCCACCACCTCCAATCAGACAATACCGATGGAGATAACCTCAATATTGCAACGGTTTTTCAAGGAATTCTCTTTCGACGGGACGCCAAACACTGTCATTCAAATACACTTGACAACACTCACCTTATCGAAACCAGCACTTTCGAGTCGCTTTCCAAGCGTTTCGCCTACTCCGGCCAAATCCGTCACCGGTTTATCGCCCATTGGCTCAGCAACGAAATTCCGATGTTTCTGTGATGTGCTCGACATATTTGCTTTTTCTTCTTTCTCTCTTTTTTAAATTTTTCTCACGGAAAATGCGGTGATATCTGAACGGAATTCGGACGCACTTTGACACAGTTTATTTTATGAATAATTTACCGATATTGTGAAATATCCGTTTTGGTTCGTTTGAGAGTTGAACATGGAATGACGCACTGTTTTGTGTTTGGATTTGAATGTGGTCGACGCTGTCAAATGAAAAAAAAAGACGTTGGGAAATCGACTGCGAGGACATCTGGTGGAGGCATTTTTTTAGTGGCGAGCGCCCTCTAGGTTCCGTTCACCACATTTTCTCGCTTATTCTTCACAATCACTTTCAGAACTAATCACTTTGAGCGAGCTTATATCGTTTAGAAATCACAGAGCACAGAACAACGCACTGCGCTTGACGCAAATCGAATCGAACAAGAAGCGTTCAATTTGCATCCAAGATTATGAAGAACGTGACTCCGGAACAAGTGAGGTCAACTTGGTTTTTCTTGGACTGGCGACAGTAACAACAGTACCCTCGAATTGAAGAGTTTGAACAAGCCTGCCAGAGACCTCTTGACCTTTCCAAGCCTTGGTGGAGCTTCTCCACGCAGCATTCGCTCTCAATTCAAGCATTCGATCTTTCGCCTCGAACTTCCCTCACGAATTTCACCTTATCGGACAAATCACACCGAAAACGCCGATAAACTAATCAATCGAAATTGACCGTAGAAAAAAAATGTCAACGCAAAATGGAGCATATTCGAAAAACAAATCATAAATTCTCGTCAATGGTCCAAAGTGCGGCGGCAAAGCTTACATCACAAAGTTATCGTTTCGAAAAGGAAGGCGATTTGTTTTGAAAACAAGACGCAACGCATCTTATCCAAGCGGATGAAAACGAAAACAACGAAATTGTCGTCGTCGTCTCGATCCACCACTAAGAACATTGTCCGTGTTAGTCATTTCGTAAACTTTTGAATCATCGCATACCCGCCGCGCAGAACATGATTCTCTATGCTCTCACTTGTAGTACACACAAACTCGAACAAGAGCCGATAGTTTATTCAGCATTCGTTGCGTTGTCAATTGTCGCGATCGCCTTTGTCTTCGCGCGGATTCGTTGTGCATTTAAAATTGTCGCCCGATCGACCGATGCGATGTGAGACGCGCGTCGCTGGGCGACTGTAAAAACGAAAAAGAGCCAAACAAACAAAAGCTTTTTCGTTTTGAAGCGATTGACGGTCACTCGTACACGCCAACGAAGTGGCTTTCCTACGATCGCTTTGTATGTCGAAAACAGTGTGCGCGTTCAAGTCATGTCAAGCAAGCAACAGAGAGCTGCCTCCGTTCGTACGATTCGAATTCAAATCATTCACAAATCGAATGCTCACCATAAACGACCGCACCGCAATCAACGTCCAGCCGCTGTGATTTTTCGATTATAAAATTGTAGTTGATTTTCGCCACATTGGTTTTATTTGTCGCAGCCACAGAACGAGTGCGCGGCCCGCTATTGAATGGACATGAAACGAAATGCTGGATTATTTTTTTGTGCCGACCAACGAAAGTGATTGATTGTTTTGAATGAGATTTTTCCGGGTATTGTTCAGATCGTTCGAGCCAAGTGCGCGCGTGTGATTTATTAAGTGAATCATTTTCGGTGGTTTTTTTTCGCTCTTCCAAGCTTTGACTGTGCACATGCGTGAATGATGAACACTTGGATTTGCTTCGAGTGAATTTTGTGATTTTTAAACGTTTATTCTTGTTGTTGGAGAGTTTTGTTAGTGTTTTTTGGAGAGCCGATTTAAGGAGTTTTGAAAAAGGTATTGGAAGCGTTTGGGGAATTCGGTCGAAGATACCCGGAGGAGATCCCACGTTCATTGCCGCCTACATGTGGAATCAGTTTGAAAGGAGCCTTAGGGGCCAGAAGAAGACCTCTCAAGCCCCAAAGTGTTCAACTCTTGAAACCAAGAACGAAAAAAATACGAAATAAATCAAAATAACATTCGTGTTGATTGATCGGCAAATTGATTCAATTGAACATTTTTAGTGCCTCGCTTTCGACTCGAAAACTGCAAGCGATGACACGATATTGCATTTCAAATGGGTTTCCAATGAATGCAATTCAATGACAATTCAATCGAAAGGGCGATTGGCTGAATCGCAATAAATGCAATCGCACGAATGTTGGTCATTAATTCTGTTGAAATTGGCGCAACGTCTCCACAAAACTGATGCTCTTGCAAACATGTTGCCGAGACTCACCTTCGCGTGACGTAGCGGAAACTGCCGAAATGAGCAGAAAATCAAGAGAAAAAAAAAACCAAAAATAAACTAAAGCCAATCCAAAAACAGATTCATCGACGAAGGCCAACCAGATGCAGCCTCTGCTTTGCATAAGTCACTTCCGAATGTTTCTTGTTCTTATGCGCGGTTGATGGTGTGCGTGCCGCAACGTGCGTGAGAGGTTCGCGTTGGCTGAACTGCGTGAAGCGAAAACAACATCGCTCGAATGATTTGAAGATGCGTAAAAACGATTCACGATGACCTCCCGACCGACTCTGACATTCGAACGGAGAGCGATAACACTGACGATCAGGCGACAACGGCAAGTTCGTCAGGGTTCAGCAGAAACACTGCATTCTCTGGAATCGCACAACCGACCGAAATTGTTTCATTTCGCTGACCAATCAATGAACTCGCCAATTATCTTGCGCAGCTGTTCGACATTGTTTTTTTTTTTTTTTTTTGGTTTGGCGATTGCCACCGTGCCGGAGTTTCAAATGTCATGCCCGCAACACGACGATTAGATAGCTGCTAGTTGGATTGACGATTAGGGCTCATTTGGGTCCCTTCTTTTTGCGAAACAATGAATAGTTGCTATGAACACGACAAATTGCCGAATCAACTGATTTCCCGCTGAGCTGGAGATTTCTGCGAAATTTCGCTCAGAGATCTTTCGATTGGATTGAAATGAGGTTTTACCCAAAACAAACTCTTTCGAGTGACTTCGAATGACGCAACATGCCGCATGCATTTCGATTCACGCAATCGGTTATCCGAAAATTGGACTTCACTTCGACCCGGTTTTGTGCATTCGCCGCTCCTGCGGCTCGCGCAATAATCATCGATTTATCGCGACAGCAACGGACGTCAATCGTACCGAATTGAGCTCAAGTCGACTTGCATCGAGTGAATAGTGAATTATCAAAATGATTCAAGGGCAAAAGTTCAAGTTACCGATCACACAGTTTGCTTCATGCGCATTCACTCACACTCGCTGACTATTCACGCGCGCACGCAAGCGCTAAATTAATTGCCATTGATTTTCCACGAACGACAAAAATGCAACGAGTGTTTTGTTTTGATTTTTCCTTCGCAAAACAAATTTGAAAAGCATCGCTGTGGACGCAATGCGGTGCGGCAACGCAACGCAAATCAAACAGTTTGCTGAATCAGACGTCCGTCGGATTCATCCGAAGCCGTTTTTAATTCGATCGTTTCCGCGAAAACAAGTGTTTTATCAACGATCGCGAATGTGATCTCCGTGGGGTCCTCCCGGCGACTCGAATTCGTATGCATCCAACCGACCTCCGATACCGTTGCCCCAGCTGACTGGCATACTTGCGAATCGCCTTGGATTGCATTTCGCTCTTTTCATTTCGTTTGATACGCGCCGCGCCGCACTGCTTTTCACATGAAAAATCGTTAAAATTGCCTCTTTTCACACGACGCGAGTGTCGTCACTCGATCATCAGCCTCTTTACCTCGGGTTAATGCATGTCGCGATTTCAATTAGCAGCAGTCGAGATGTCTTTTTTCACGTCGCTCGTCGATTGTTCTCGCGAAATCTCAATGGCCACCGGCAATCAGAAATGCATTGTCGCGCAGCGAGTTGCGGTGACGCAAATGCAATCATTTGAATGCCGTAATTTATGCAAATATTCGCTCGATATGCATGATCGCAAGTGATCGAGTGGTGTCGCGAGGAGAAATTCCGATGGCGAAATAATTTTCCGCTCAATCAGTTCGGGCACAGGTTGCATCGAATTCGCCTTGCTCTGCCTCAGCTCGGGCAGCAATAAAACCGAATTTCCTGAATCGTCGACAGCGTAAATCACGTGCACTGCACATGTCGCCAATTGGAATGATCGACCGTCTGGTTCGAATTGGACATTGCTGTGTGTTTCAAACGACTTCGTAACCAAAACAAAGAACCTTAAATCGATCGAGGTGGTTGTGCTTGTGAGCATCGATCACGTCGTGCTCAACCAACACCAACCGCGTCGTCTGTCGTTCAACCGGTTTATCGGTTCATTATTGATATTTCAACCAGCGAACGTCACACCGAAGAGAGCTCACAATCGCCTTGAGATCACCGTCTGCAGACAAGCACCGCTTCGTCTTGTTGTCACCGAGAACGAAAACGAAAGCAATGCGCAGTGACTTTGCTTGAAAATTGCGAGAGCACTTTGAATCCATCAATCGACGCTGCGTCTTGCATAACGGTATTCGTTGCATGTCGCCGAGGTGTTTCTTTTGTATTGAATTTTTTTTTTTTAAAACCGCAAGCGAATTCCTTGGAAAGCTCGCCAACATTCGAACTCATTCTTGTGTTTTTGCTCGTTGCAGAAAAGCGTTGATTTGCCGAGGCAAAAGGATAAAATGGAATTAGTGGTAAAGTCAACCAACGGTGAGGTCAACTACAGAGACAATGGACTTCACAATGGCAAAGAGAACGGTAACACGAAATTCGGCTTTTCGAATTTACCGTATCGAGAACCGGTCGACATGCAGTTCAAAGACATCACCTACTCGGTCGATTTGGGATTCAACAAAGGTGAGTTGGCAATCGTTTCCTCTTTCCTCCTTCCGTCTGGATCACACCCGCCCCATCACAACATGATTCAATATCACTGGCGTCGAATCGATTCTCATTGGAATGACCCACTCGTCTAATTGTGGAAAAATTCAAATGATGCAATTGCCCCCTGACCTGCGTGCAGTATCTCATTAAGCGACCGCCTTTCAAAGCGACTGCTCAAGGTTGCAATTCATCCAGAGAGCTGTCAAAATTCAAATAATTTGAGAAAAATAAAAAAAAACAAACGAAACGAATGTGATTCCCGCAAGGCAATGGGAGGCTGGGCCGCTTGCATTGCTTTGGGCTTGGTTGGCATTATCGTGCTAGGTTTGCTCGCTAGAAATTTTTTCGTCGAACACTCAACACTTTGAACGATGCTTTCGACGAATCGTTTACTCAAACACTTGAAGCATCAATCGAAGAGTCAAATACCGAAGGCTGACTCAATGTTTGACCAGTAATTGAAATGAAATTGTAGAGTCGATTCAGTTTCGGGAACTTTCCAATTGATTTCGCTCTTGAAAATCCCCCTCTCGTTCCCTTGTTCTTGCTTTCGGATGTCCGCAGCTATTTTTAGCGCCATAGCATCGCCCTACAACATTGTCCCGAAGAGGCAATCGTGCGGAATTGTTGACTCGAGTCTTATCAAGCCAACTTGTGGAAGGATTAAAGGTCAATGAAATCGAGAAATTATCGCTGTTTTCGTTTATGCGCATGCGTTACACGCGTCATTGATGGCGATCTATGTCGATGGGATGTGAAATTAATCGTTTTTTCCTGGTTTTTACATTTCGCTTGAATTCCACGAAAATCACACCTTGGATTTTAGATCCGTTTCGATTCCACTTCACATCTTCAACACGCGAGGTTGACCTTTTTCTGGGACATCGTGCGGGTGCGTTTATCAAAGACGCACATGCGATTCGTCGGGGAAAAAAAATCTGTCGACAATATTTGGCGCTTGGAAGGTCAACGACGACGCCAGTGGAAAACCACTTGCGTTGACCAAGTGCGTAATGAATGCGCGCGTTCAATTATATCGATTATGTGATTTATTCGGAATTCGGTTGATTGTTGATTGACACTAGCATTAGAATGGCGTCTCTGTTCCGCATTTCAATGCAATCGACCTGATTGTTGCCTTGCGGAAATTTCCTTTTGCTTCGGGGTTTCCTGTTGGGATTGTGCTCGTTTTAAACGGAATGTGTGCAAGGTGCTTTTATTAATGGTTCATTTAGACGAATTCCCCACGGCAATTCACGCACCAAAAGCCCCAAAAACCAGTCCCTGAACTCCCCACAAAATGGATAAAAGCTGTCCTCTGCTTAATCGCTAAGTCCAAAACAATCACATTAATGTCATTGTTAATCGTCAATTGCATCGATCGCAAACAGTAAAACGTTGATGAACAACAATAACAACGGCAACAGCACCCGATCGAGCGAACGAACGAAAGTAAAACAGAATGAATAAAAAAAGAAAAAGAAAGAAACAAAACATGAGTAATTTTGTACTTTGATCGCGCAGGGGAGCCGATGCACAGCAGTCAGCTGCGACAATGCGATCGAACAGTTCAATTCGACAAAACGGCGAATAAACAGCTTGTCGCGACACGAACCTACGCTTAGAACGCGAATGCGAAAAAGCAAAAAAAAAAAAAAAACGTTTCACGAAAACCGTTGTGCGCGAAAAATGCAAATGGGTGATTTATCGGGTCGACAATGTGCCGTCGTCGTTCATTGTTCGGGCAATCAGCGCGGCGATTGATAAAAAAGCACGTCTCGACTGTGCACGGCTCGAGCCAACGAATGCCAAACGGAATTCTGGTCGATTTGTCAGACACCGCTTGTTGACGCGGTTGCGAGCTTACCCGAAACGCTTTCGCAGCCGTTGGAAGGTGGGTCTCGCCTTCATTTCACCGTCACCGGACAGAAACTAATGCAAACGTATGGCCGATGCTCTCGAACGCCAGCTCACCCAATCTATGAATATTCATTTTTTTCAAGTCGATCAGTCATTTCTCATTGACATGAATTCGGTTTTGATTCGCAAAAATCGCACACTGTTTTTCAAATTGATAAGCGCATTGTCATCAAAATACTTAAGTTTCGCTTGAATTTCATTCTTTTCGAAAAATTGTTTCGATGCGCGATTCGAACTGGATGCTTCGTGGGAATGCGGCGACATTGAAGTTGGAACTTTGGTCGACGCGACGGGCGTGGAGACGGTTGATTAGAGTCGACACATTGTCTCTATCTGCAATGACGCGACCCAGACGCCGCCTGTCCCGAATTCACCACAGAGAAGCGACCCTGACTGCAATCCCCATCCCTCACCCGGGCCCAATTGAACATTGCCCAGAGCACTCAATTCCCATTGATTGTCTTATCCCATTGCACAATGCATGTGTTGTCAGTTCAGCACCTCTTGCGGGCCGGAAAAAATCAATGTGTTTTTTTTCAATTGTTTCGCACGACGTTCGCTAATCGGACTTACGCGGTCATCGTCGCTATTTACAATAATAACGAAGTGTGTTTTTTAATCGCAACCAAATTGAACTTTGAATGTTTGCCGAGGAACAATGACGCATTTTCAAAACTGATAAGTTAATATTATTTCTTTTTTTCTCTTTTTCCTTACGCTTCATTCTCGTCCATTCTCTTTCATTTGCTTTTCGTTTTGTTTTCGTTTTGCGGGCAATTGGAAATGAACTGAAATGACTTGGTTCAATTGAACACTGAACTGGATACATGCGATCGGACGCTTTGACATTTAAATTAATTAATCTCAATTCAATTCCCATTTGCTATTCGCCTTCAATCTCTAATTCGCGACGACTAATTGAAGTTCGAACCCGGATGTGAGTTTGGGTTGATGACGCTACGGAGCGCGCAAAAGTTCCTTTGGCGTCCAATGGATTGCTCATCGGCTGAGTAGTCTTTGTGTTGCCTCCCCGCGACACACATCTCAATGCGAGACTTGTGTTGAAGCAGCAGCTCTTCAAAAAACAACGTGTCGATTGATCCGGCACACGTTTTGACATTAATGATAATCGCATTAGCCATTGTTGAAAACTCCGGCAGTGGAGGCGCCAATCAATACAATTGAATGCGATGAGAATTTACAGTCTAATTAATATTTATCGTAATTGAATTTCCATTCGCGTTTATGCCGTTCAGCATCAATCGGTCGAGTTATTTATGAGATGCATTTGACCTGGGCGTGTTGGTAATACGTCGCAATTAAACCAACATTTTACACTGATTCAATAAGTTTTATAGTTTTCGCTCCGTTGGTGGCAATTTCGTGGAACTCAGTTGAATAATCCAAAGAGGACGTTTCACTGAAATCTCAGGCAAATTATCGGCCAACCGTCAAAAGTCAAGTGGCCGAAAATGAATTATTGCGTCAAATGTTTTCGATCGAGATGATCGCGTAGATTTGCCGGACCCCCTTCGAGGAGACTATCTGCCAACTGAACAATGACCAGTTTAAAGTGGTCGAGATTCGTTAATTTTGAGTTGTCAACGTGATTTCAGTTTAAAAACGAAATTATCGCTGTCAACATCAAAAGAATGCTGTGTTGAATGCGATGAAAACCAAATGACAAGAAATGACGTGGAAAATTCGCCTTGGTTTCTCATTCCACCTCCGGTCATTATGTGGAGAATCCGCTAGTAATTGCCTGCAGCAACGACAAATGATAATCATAACGCTTGTACTTTGGCAACCTGTTGCGATCGATGACAAACATCATTCGAATTGAGCACATCATCGCAACGCAATCGACATCGGACTTTGGACCTGTGCGCGATTTGATAAAAATTGGTAAACGAACTTTTAATTCAATATTTATCAAAAGCCAATAGAGAATATCAACGGTCGATTGGTCGCGGTCACAGATTCACATGGAAACAAGTAAACAAAGGCTATCGAATGACGTGTGGTGCGCAACGCCTCGAGTATTGGTTTTGTTTTGACTTTCGAATGATTTGGATGAGGGCGATGTTATCGGTCGTTCATTGTTTGACACGTTTGAAGAATGCAGACTGCGTGACGATTTTGAATTTTTCTTTGTTTCCCCTTGCACTGTTTTCAACCCATTCTGGCCTCTCTTCCGTCATGCGACACAAAACCAATTAACGATTGATCTGCTGATTCTTGAAATCCAACCATTATGTCGCAAATGTCGACAATTCCAGTCAGAGCTGAAGGTTGAGCAAATAGATCAATTGTGATTTTATTCAAATGCTCGCCGGTTCAACTGAAATCAATGATCGATTTTCATCCGGCTGAGATAATTAATCGGTCAATTAGCGGCAGTAAAAACTGCAACTGCAGCAACAACAACAACAACAACCACAGACTAATCAATGTATGTATCATTCATTTCAGGCGTTAAGGAAATCTTGCATCGTGTGAATGGCAAATTTCCGGGGCAACAGTTGACGGCGATCATGGGTCCGTCTGGTGCAGGCAAATCAACCCTTCTGGACGTTCTATCTGGATATCGCCGGACTGGTGTCACTGGGTCCGTCTACGTGAATGGTCGCATCCGAAATTTGGATACATTCCGTAAAATGTCGTGTTACATCACCCAGGACGATCGAATTCAGACGTTGCTGACCGTTTTGGAGAACATGAGACTGGCGGCTGACTTTAAATTGGGGAAATCGTTTCAGGCGCACGAGAAGGAAGCCAGAGTAAGTGTTTGAGGGCAATGGGAGTGATTGAGGGGGTGATGCTAAGGACGTGTTCTACTTTCAGATTGAGGAAATCCTAACTGTACTCGGTCTGTACGACCATCAATACACGTTGGCGAAGAAGCTGTCTGGTGGTCAGAAAAAACGCCTGTCGATAGCCTTAGAATTAATAAACAACCCCACTGTGATGTTCCTCGATGAACCCACCACGTAAGTCGATTGTCTTTTTAAGCATTTTGAACGAAAATAACTGAGTTGCTTGTCGATAGTGGCCTGGACAGTCATTCCTGCTCTCAAGTGGTCAGTCTTCTGAAGCAACTGGCCAGTCAAGGACGAACCATCATCTGTACGATTCATCAACCCTCGGCCAAGTTATTCCAGGAATTTGAACAGGTTTACGTGTTGTCATTGGGCGAGTGCCTGTACCAAGGGGGTACTGAGAATATTGTGCCATATCTGCAGTCTGTGCAATTGCCCTGTCCAATGTATCACAATCCCGCCGATTACAGTAAGTCACAACGTCTGATGGTGCAATTTCAGAATTTCAACTCAAATGTTTCGTTTTTTGCAGTTGTTGAACTGGCCTGCGGCGAATACGGTCATGACAAAATCAAAATCATGGTCGACAGCATGGAAAATGGTGAATCAACCGATTGGTTTGCGGATCCAAACAAAATTCTAAAATTGGAAACTCTGCGGCAGAAGTACCCACTGAGACAAAATTCAAAAGAAACACATTCCTTGGAAGTAACATCACCGTTGAATCAGCTGAGTGTGCTGTTGCGTCGGGGCTGGCTGAAAACGAAACGAGACACAACATTGACACATCTGAGGTGAGTATGATGTTGCTTGATGTGTGACTTCCGGTGGCAGCCTTGTTGCGATGTTCGATATCTCGCTCCACGAAAATCGTTTCTCGCCTTTTCCCTTGGTCAATATCAATCAACAACAAATGATAACGTGCTTCGAGTTGAACAAAGAAAAAAAAATAAGAAAAAGAAGAAGAATCGAATCAAAGTTTTTCATGCTGTCATTTGTGCCGAATCATTGCACGAAATCTACGAGAATGAGTCGAATGTCGCGAGATCGACGTCGAGCTTATCGCCCAAAAGCGAAACCTTTCATCGGAACCCTTGCCATATCGCCATGCCCAACACATTGAAAATTATCGAAAATAATGAAGTTCACAATCGATTATCGCTAAGAAGCACAATAATTAAATCGTTGAGTTCATTAGTTGACCTCATTTTCCAATAAATATTTTTCGCTGCTTTGCCGTTCAATAAGCAACCGCATCGACTGGATTGAACATCCACTCAATGTTCATTTGGAGTGCACACGTGTTTTGTTGATGATTTTGCTGGGATTTGTTTTTTCGTTTTGAAATGACGCATCAATCGTCAATTTGGCTGTTGTCGCAACATCCGTGGGGTGGAGCTTGAATTGATTCGTTCGTTTCTTTGTGAAATAACGGGATTTTCATTGGATTTCTCTAGAATTGGCGTCAACGTTTTCGTCTCGTTGATGCTGGGCGTGCTGTATTGTCGCTCCGGAAATGAAGGATCTCGAGTGTTGGACAATTACAATTTACTCTTTGCCATTCTTATGCATCACTCGATGGCGACAATGATGTTGACGGTGCTGACGTGTAAGTATTCCGCACCGGATTGAATCCATCCACCGATCTGACCTGAATCGATTTCTAGTCCCTACGGAAATGGCCATTTTGCTGAAGGAGCATTTCAATCGATGGTACTCTCTGAAATCGTACTACATTTCGGTGACTCTGCTCGATCTACCGATCTCGATACTGGGAACCTTCATCTTTAGCGTACTCATCTACACGATAACCAGTCAGCCGTTGGAATGGTCTCGTTTTGGAATGTTCTTCGCCATAAGTTTGCTTGTGTGTTTGGTGGGTCAAAGCATTGGATTGATGGTTGGCGCCTGGTTCGACGTTGTGGTGAGTATTTGCATCTCAGTCACGCGATACGATTTATTCTACATTCGACTCTTTCAGAATGGAACGTTCCTGGCTCCGACAATAACCATTCCAATGATGATGTTTGCCGGATTCGGAGTCACCTTGCGTGATCTGCCCAGCTATTTGAAATGGGGCAGTCACATATCATTCCTGCGGTATGGCCTCGAGGGGTTCGTTGGTGCCATTTATGGAGATAATCGCGCCACCCTGGCTTGTGAGGAGAAAGCCTACTGTCACTATCGGTGAGTGCTCCCCCTCCTTCGAAGGCTCAATCCAGTCTTAACATTCTTCTCCTTCCGCAGATATCCGCAGAAATTCCTCTCCGAAATTTCAATGCAAGGCGACCAATTCTGGTATTGTCTGAATGCCCTCATCGCAACCTTGCTCATTCTTCGAGTCCTCGCATATTTCTTGCTTCGATGGAAAGTGGTGGCTGTCCGATGAGTTGGATGGAATGTCACCCAATAGCTTTTAGATTAGTCGTAAATTTCTGTAATTTTGAGATGACGAAAAGAAGAAATGCAAAATTGATTTATCGATCGATTGTGCCGAGCTAATTGTAGGCCAGGTGCCAGTGCGAGAGCAATTCGATAGTTTTTCCTTTGATTTTGTGGGTTCTCTGATAATTGCTTAGCCAAATTGACAAAACTTTGTACATAAGATGGATCGGTTGACTGCAGCCAGACATTCTGATATTGTTTTGATGCCATTCCATTTTTCGAGGCAATCGTGATTTTGACATTTTTAGACGAAAAACGTGATTAGTTTTAATGGAGATATATTTATTGTATTTTTTCACATTTTTGACGAAATAAACACCAAATTGAAAATAAACTCGTGATTTTTGTTTAAAACACTGGAATTCCTACAAACTCCCTTGGAAATACTCGAAAAGTCCAGTAGCTTCTTCCTTTGATTCTTTCGGATCCCATTTTCAATCCTTCGAATCTGGGATGACTAATCATACCTTTCCTCAAACCAAATCGCCCGCGTGAATTTTGAGGATGAGCCCCTGAATTTGGCGATATCTCCACGAGCAATGTCCAAGCAAAATTTCAGTCTAGATCTTGAATCCCGCTGCTCCATCAAAACGGTTCGCGCCTCCACTCCAAAGTGATCCATGAACGCACCCATTGCCCTTGTGGGCGAGCCATTTGGCAATTGGCGATAATGTCAAATGTGTTGTGTTTATTTTGTTCGATGAATAACATTGTAATTCCGTGCTGGAATCGAATCAAGAAATTACGTTCAGTCAATTGCGAATTAATTGAGCAGCTGCCAGTTCGTCGTCGTCCAAAACATTCCAATAACAAAAATTAACACAAAGCTCGGTGCCATTCGATGAAAAAAAAACCAATCGCACAAAAATGAAAAACGCAGAAAACAGTCATCGTCGAAGGAGCCTACGAGAGAGACGACCAGCATTGTGCGACCAACCCGCAGAAAATTGGACCGGTGCCGACAGTGAGTCTATCGATTCAAATGGAAATATCGACGAGACGGACGATCAACAGGCAGTCGATCGAAAGGATTTCACACAAAACGGTGAAAATAGCCCGATAGAGACTTCGTCGCCGGAAGAAAATGACGGTCCGTCACACGGCCGCAAACAGACAATTGCCCGACTAAAGAATAGCATTCAAGTGTTGCAGGAACAAAATTTGAAGTTGTTGCTCGAAAATAGTGAATTGAAATCAGTGATTGAGCAAAAGACTGTGAAATTGGCCAAGTTGTTGCAAATAAAAACGAATTCGATTCGATCAAATGAATTGCGTTCGAATTTATTTCGAACGGGAAAAATGAATGTGAGTATGGCGCACTGACAGTGCGACACGGTGAGAAACGGTGTAATTGTGTGGTTCGTTTGTTTGACAGGAGAAAAATGGCATCATCACATACGACTGTGGCATCGTAATCGACTTGAATTTACAGAATGTTTTGTGTTCGGTGGAGAACACAGCCGCAGCCGATCGCACCTTCATCAACAAATTGCTAATCGGCATATTCGGTAAGGAAACGATCGAAAATAACAGCTTGTGTGGACTTCGACCAGACAATCCCAAGGTGCATGCTGCTCGACTTGAGGTGGCTCAGTGTAAGTCTTGGCGTTTCTCTGCCAAAGGGGCATTCAATGATGACGCTCTCCGTTCCAGCAATCTACTTCAATCGCATTTTCGCCAGTGGCGACGGTTTCAACTCGGACCGCAATCAGATGTTCAAGGAGGTTGTCAGTTTGAAATGCAAGAGTTCCACGTCTACGTCACAGCGAAAGGTTAAACGATTGCGAGCGAGTTGTGGCGAGGAAACCTAGACCATTTTTGGGATGGTGGTGGACCGCTTTGCTAATTAAGAGATGAAATAAATGAAATGCAATTGACGGAGTGTGGCTTTGGTTATTCTGCTTGTGGTCGGAAAGAGCAACAGAGGCTCTTCAAACGAAATGCGTCGGGCAGTTGTCTTCTTCAAAGGAAACATCAGATTATTGATTAGGAATTGAATTATCTTCAAGTTTATTTCAATTAAAAGAATTTATAATCTTAAAATTAATTATTCCGTGTTTCTCTTCGATCAGACTCACCCCTTGGTGACGTTGTAAACCGATCGACCGTCATGAGCGGTCGATATTTTGAGCTTAAGCTCGAGATCCTCCACCAAACCCTTGATGACTTTAACCTCGTCGGTGGAAAGTCCGTCGGGCAGCACCATCGACTTGTCCACCGAATACATTTGAAAGTCCTGCAACGACTTTCTGAGACTCTCTACATTCGCTGCCTCATCCTCAACACCCTTCTGTTCGTCGCGCGCTACAGTTTTAACAATCCCAAAGGCGTTTTCAAAGAATTTCTTTTCGTTGCTCCGATGCTTTTGCCAAGCCTCACTCAACGTCTTCAACTCACGAGTGATTTCCTCATTTGACGGGCACAAGCGCTGCGCCTTCAACAACAACCGGTGAGCTCGTTCGTACTCGTGCAAATGCCGCATGGCTCGACCTTGGTTGAACATTGCTTTGCCGTTTCTCTCCAGAGCGTTCAGATGGTGCAATTCGTTGCACATCAAACAGGTTTTGGTCCAAGCCTCGAGCTTATTGTAGCAAACCGTTAAATTCGTGTACAATTTCTCGAGAAATTCACGCTGTTCCTTTTCCTCCTCATCGCTTTTCATCTGGCAGAGTTCCAATGCGGTGATGGCCTTGTGGAACGAGATGCTTGCTTGTTTCATGTTGCCGTGCTTGAAATGGTCTTTACCGCGCAAATACACCTCTTGCGCTTTAACAATAACGACCGGAAATTTTCGTTTGTTTTCGTTGTCCAGACTTTCCAGTGCTGAACTGTCACCCACCTCTTCGCATCTCACCAATTCGATGACGTACAAAATAGTTGCATTCGGTGGAATGCGAGGCACACAACCCATTTTGCCAAAGGCCAATTCCGGTGGGATGAGAAACTGCGCCACTTCCCCCTTGCACATTGTGCGACAAGCCTTATCAACCCCATCCAAGACTGTGCCGTCACCCAAAATGAACACCGCCGGATCTTTTCGCAGATACGTCGAGTCCATTGCTGCGTTCTTGCTAGTCGCTTCTGTCTTCTCCAGAAATGCGTTGTAGTGGCAAACCACACGCGCATTCTTCTCCGGCACTGCTTCGCCATTGCCCTGTTTCATTATCTTCTTGTAAACATTCATCAACGGCAGCTTTTGCATGGTTTCCTTTAGTTCAGCGAATGACATCTCCTGTGGCGGAGTCACATAGTTTGAGTTCAAATCGTCGTCTTCATCCGAAATGTCATCGTCGTCGTCGAAGAGATAATCCGATTTTATCGAATCATGGTTGACTTCGAGGCGAGCACCGCTGTTCAGCAAGTCTCTGTGAAACGTAAACAAAATTTGAATTGATCGTTCCAGTGAAATGAAGTGCCTGACATTGTTACGCATGCAAATGTATTGGTGCCATCGAGTTGCCGACGGACAACCGAAATTTGAAACCAAACACTCAATCTGCGTTGTGCCTACGATGCTCTGACGAACGCAATAAACTTTATGGTTTACGACCGACAGGGCGACACAGTTATTATGCTGACGGCAGTCGGGTGGTTGAATCATCATGTCCATGCTTGTGCCGGCATGTTTATTTTCTCACGAATTGAATTCTGACTTCGCAAAAAGGCGCTAGGCAATTCTCCAATTTCACACATTTTTCCGCAATTTTGCCCCAAAAACCGAAATACTCACTTGATTTTGATCTCTTTGGTCAGCAAAACGCCTTGATGATCGTCGAGACTCATTTTTACTGTCGATTTTTCTGTAACGGTAAATCACTTTCCTTGTCCAAGTCCTCAGACTAATTTTCACTGTCTGCTCTGAACACTTGTCTCAATGCGACTGATTGGTTTTTGGATGCGCAATGACGTTGGCGACGAATCGAATGGCGCTGCGGTCGCTTTCCATGCAGCAAGTGATGGATTCAGTGGCGGGGTTTCGATTTGGAATTTGATTCGTTCTGCAAACGGCCACTTGATCGACTTGTTTACATTAAAGTCACGTCCCGCGTCGACGCCCCCTGGCCGATTGGTTTTGCTTGTTCAGCATCAACCGTTACCGATTCGCTTCGAAAACGATCATAACCCTAAACAGTCGAAGCAAACACAGCCAAATGTCAAGCGTTTAGTTTTGTGAATTTAAACGTGTCGTTAAACCGAAATAATCTCAACGAAAATGGCAGGTCGTCCGCCAATGTCCGATGATGAGTATTCCGATGAGTACGATGGATTTTCATTTGGTGATGATTTCGACGAGGTAAGATCCCACGCCAGGAATGTTCAATCACTTTTCCAAATCAATCGATTTCGTCAACAGGATCGCCAATTAACCAAGAAAGCCGAGCCACAGCTATCGCCGGAGGAAACGGCAACCAAAAAACTGTATGACGTGCTGTCGTATGGGAAGTTGGATGAGCTTGTGGAGCTCTTGGAGAATAATTCCACTTTAAAAATTGATGATCCCCTCCAAGGCAGTTATACGCCGTTGATGTTGGCTGCGCGGAGCGGAAAATTCGAGATGGTTGAGTATTTGGTGAAAGAGCGCAAGGCGAATGTGCGGATTACCTCAAACAACACCAGTGCGTTGATGGTGGCTTGTGATGCGGTGAACGACGATGATGCCACCAAAGTGGTGAAAGTGCTGATTGAGGGCGGCGCGAGAGTCAACGATCGCGATACAATCGGTCAATCGCCGCTTATGAAAGCCGCCGGCAGCGGTCTCGTTCGAGTCGTTGATATTTTACTGGAACATTCCGCTGACCTCAACGCTTGCGACAATCTCATCAGAACCGCTATTTTTTTTGCGGTCGAGAACAATCACAAGAAAGTCGTGCAGAAGCTCAAAGATTCTGGCGCATATTTGACATTGAAGGATAGCCAGGGTCAGACTGTCAGGCAGTTGGCAGAGTTGGCAGGCTTCGATGAAATCATCGATTTATTGCCCGAAGACGAGCAACCGTGGCTGGCGCCACATCACTACGTGTCGTACTCCACGTTTAGGGACTACCTTCCTACGGTCTTTCGTGATGAAGACAGGTGAGTGAGCCAGTATTCAGACTGGCAGCCACTCTTGATACTCCGTTGTTCAACAGACCACCATACATTCAGGACATCTTTCGAATGCTGGACGGAATGCAAGTGCGAAATTTGGAAGCGAAATTAAGTGATGCCAAAATTAGCTTGCTCGAGTTATTGAATATCACCGATGAGCGTCTGGTCGAGATTGGCGTTAGTTTTCCATTCCAGCGCAAGCGCATTCTCTATGGACTGCTGCAGTTCCACAAGAAGAAATTTGTGAAGGAAACAACATGGAACATCCCTTTTCTGAACTCCAATCAAGTGACAATCGTGGATGCCATCAATGTAATTACGATTTGCTTGAAGCATTTGAGTATCCTTCGGTGCTCTTTACATTTCCTCCAGCGGGAAGATATCTTTGGCAGTGTCGACGATTCGGAAAATCCGGATTTAAAGGAATATATCAGTGAGACTCGCAGCAATCTCGAACAAATGATCGCCAGCATGAACAAGATGATTAAACGAGTGGAATGGGTAAGTCGATTGCCTTAATTGTTGATTTGGAGATTTCAATTGGTTTTCCACTTCAGATGGAGAAGTATAACAAGGTGACTCCACCCTTGCTTGTGGACCAGGCGAAAATTTGCGCTTTGAAACCAAAAAAATCCAATTGCAAATTGGTCCTCGGAGGCATCGGACTGTTCATCATCGCTCTGACATTCAGCAAAACATTTTCCAAATTCGTGAAAATCTCTTAAATATTCATTTTCTAATATTTTTTTTTTCATTTGATTTTTATTTTAAAATTAATTCATTCAACGAAAAACGATAATTAAACTATTTTTTTTTGCCGTCTTTGTCGAACAACAAGCCCATGTCTTTCAAAGACATCTGACCGCTGCCTCGTTGGAGCGGTTTGGGTTGATTGGGTGCCGGTTTCCACGCGATGAAATAAATGACTTGAAACGTCGCACTGATCCCTTGGTCTGCTTTGTACATTTCATTGTAAATGGCAGCAGCTGCAGCCATTGTGTCCCGATGGAGATGAAGGGGTCGGTTGAAGGCAGCATTGTTCTCGGCCATTCCTTTGAGATCCCACATCAGCTCGAACATTGTGGGGTATCCAATGACGATTTCGTCTGTGTCGATGGTCAGCATTGTGAAGCCGGCGCGGTTGAGCAAGGAGCCAATGTCCCTGATGTGCGTGAATGGCGATATGTGCGGGGAGATTCCGCCTTTTCGCTCGATTTCGGCGAGCTGCAGAGAGGATCGAAGCTCGTAGAGGGTTTCCCCACCGAACAAGGAGGCCATGAACACCCCGTCTGGCTTGAGAGCTTTCAATATCGAGGAGAAACATCCTGGCAAGTCGTTCACCCAATGCAAACTCAAACTCGACACAGCCAAATCTAGGGAGTTTTCCTCGAACTGAAAGGAAGGCGCCATCAGATTGTAGTCCTTTGGGGATCCCATCGTCAACTCACCTGAGGAGTTTCCTCGTCCATTTCGATTTTGGTGATTTTCAAACCGGGCGTTCCTTCGGCTTGGGCGAGCATCGAAGGACTCGAATCGCATAAATACAAATGCTTTACAGTCTCGGCTAGGACATGTCTAGAGATGAATCCACGATTGCAGCCTAATCTTTGGGTGATTCGAGGGGTGAGTGATTGCTTTGAACTCTTTGAGCAAGTACGTTACCGATGTCGGCGGCCACCTCAATGTCCTTCTTCAAATCGAAAACCCGATCAGACAATCGCCAACCGACCTCTTCTTTCAAGTAATCAAACAGATCGACATCGGGACTGCAAGAAGAGCCATAGAAAATCACTTCAAGATGCCTTCCCATCCACTTCAGAGGTCAAACCTGTTTGCCGCCCGTTCCTTCTGCAACTTCTTGGCCTTTCGGTCGAAAATGTTCATGTGATCTGGTCTTGAGCTGAACACCCGCTGACCCACTCGAGCAATGCGATGTAGCTCATTGAACGTCCTGCATCCGCCCAATGTGGAGACGCTTCGGCGAAGCATTTTAAAGCTACTCGTTGAAATTTCCCAAAACGAAAATCAACCTCGCTCAATCCTGGTGCTGTCATTTCGGATGACAGTTGCGAGTGCCGAAAGGTTGTGTGCGCATGTGGCCAGTGTCACGCAGCCATTTCGCCGCAACGGCGAAGCGAATAACATTCGACTGGCTTCACGCGAATGCTGAATGTCAAACCGGCATAGTTCTGAACGAGGGAA
>JANSTV010052727.1:0-13615 GCA_027564135.1 Lestremia cinerea
ATCAATTATTGGAAAATCCAATTAAGTCTATTTGGGTTGCACATCGAGCCTAATCAAATTGACTAATTTAAACAATATTAGTTGATTTCGACAGTCAAGAATTGAAATGGATCACTGGTCATCCGCCTCTATTAATGGACAGACTTTCAAAGGGATGCCAATGCATCAACGGCCCATCACTTTTGCGAGTCCTCTTTGCGGTTCGACCGAACGGAACAAAGATTGAAAGTGATAACTCTATTTCGGCTTGTATATAGCAATCCATCAGCCTAGAAATGGGGCCACACCAGACCAGTGTGTGTGTGTGTGTGAAATCAAGCAAACTTCTCGGATGAATGGGGAAAGCACGTGAGGCTGAACTTCTCCATCACAATCACGTTGACATGCAGACCTCCAGCTAAAACATACAAATCCGGGAAGCGAACTTTTTAAATTTCCGTTCGGTTCGAGGAAGAAAAGAAAATTCATATTGTTAACTTTCACTGTGCACGCCGGAATTGACTCTCGTGACGAATTGTGTGCCGAAAATGTTCGTTAGACTTTCCGCTTTCTTCGTTTCGCATCAAACTTTTCGGTCCGTTCGGAGCAGTTGAGAAACACTTCAAACATGAATATTGTTTGCTATTATCGCAAAAATATTCGAATGAGAGATATTTGTTGGAGTCCTTCGAAGAAAAACTATAATTGAAGACGACGATTTCTGCTGATATTGTGATCCAGACGATCGTTACCGGCGGATGACGCAACGGAGATTCCATGGATATGCTCGTCGCATCATAATCTTGAAGTTTCATTCAAGTTCTGTGCAAATTTGTATTAAATCAACTCACATATTTGCCTTTTCTGACAAAAAATAAAAAATAAAAAAACAAAAATACGCCGAAAAACTGGAAAAGAGAATGAAATTGAGACAAAAATAGTGACATGATGGGAACGAACGGGTTTATATTTATTTGCTAACGAAGAGCTATTCCGAAATAAAGGAAACTAATTAAAAGTTGTATAAAGTTGTAAGGAAATTGGAATGTATGAGATAAGCGGAAGGCAGAGCGGGCACAAAGGAGGAGAATGTCGGGGTATAGGCAAAATGGATTAGCGGTATGAAAAGAATTCCATCCGAAAACTAAATTATTTGTAAACCGCTTCGAAGAGACTTTCTATAATTAGCGTCATCCAACATCCTCCACTCCCAAGCTGTTTGCCCGCCCAAACTCATACACACACACACACGCACACACACAGAAGCACACTCCAATGAGATGAAATATTTTTGTCATTTTCCAAACGGAGCTCTGCCGCTTGCCGTAATGGAAATATATTGTAATCGTCGAGATTCCAACCACAGTCATTTTAATTTATTTCAAACCGAAAAGGATCGATTCAGATTCATCCGGGCAACTCGGGGCGGCCTCCATATCTCAATCATATGTGGGTGAAGTTAATTTATTTTCTGGTTTTCAATGCTCCAAGTTCAACACGAATAAACATTCAATGAAGTCGTTTGGTCAATGAGGAAATTTAGAATTGTTTTTTTTTCTTTTTTCCGTTTTCATTTCTTCCGTTGTTGTGCAATCGAGCATTCGGTTAAAATATTTTGTTTTGACCAGATTTACTGGATCGATGAATCAACCCGAACCCAGGAATGAATTCAGGTAGAAAATCTTATTTTTTTATTTTATTTTTCGTCTTTCATTTTGCTGACTTTGAACCGATGGCTCGGACGAATGATAAACCAAAATCGAATAGTCTTGCAATTCACGAAAATGTTTTTGTTGCAAACAAATTGGGGGGAAAAATGGAAGTAGAAAAACAGGAAGAGCAAAAAATTAAAACAAAGCTGAAGACTTGGATACACATACACACACATACATACACACACTTGCACATAGCTCGGGCAATGGAAGATCTAGTGCTTTGGTCGTCCTCGGCTTGCTTCATTTTATTACGATACATTTGTTTGCTGCCGCTTCCTTCTTCTTCATTTGATCCTTGGATGGATGGAAAACCCGAAGATTTACCAAAGCCTAATGTTTGTGGCGATAATATTGTATTATTATGTTTTAGTGTTGTACACGTGCAAAATCACTTATTTATACCCTTTGAATTTGAACAAAACAAATAAGTGTCGGAGATAGAGATGGAGATAGAAAGAGGTTGCAGATTCAAGACAATTCGACCGCTAAGTGAGAGCCGAAATTACGATAGAGAGAAAGAGAGAGAGAAGGAGACGAAGAGAATGAGAGAGAAAGAGCAAGTTGGATAAAAAGAAAACGAGCGAAAGAGAGAGAGAGACAGAGTATTGGGATGCAATGTCTTTGCAGAGATTGAGAGGTTAAGCAAAATGTTTTCCATTGCAAACGTTTCGCCATATATTTGCTCACAATATTAAGTTTGTTTGTTTCACAAATTATATTTGCTTGACACCGTACCCGAACTTTTCCGTTTTGTTTTGTTGTTCCTTTCGGTCGATTCCGCATTTTGAAATGGAATGAAATGGATTAAATGGATAATCTTTCGGATAGTTATGGTCGAATCTATTTTATATGGGGTTTGTCTTGAGACCATCAACGCAGAGCGGAATTCAATTTGCACCGAACAAAACCCTTTTCTCGAATATTTGAAGATGTGTTTGTTTGCTTTATGCGTCTCCTTTCCCTCCCCTCCCCCTCTCCTCCCCATACGCACAAGGATTTTATAATTAATTATCATCGAATCTCGCCTCGAGACTTGAATGCTCTCATGTGAAGGAGATAGCGACAGCGGTGACGGGGCACGAATGCAGGATGGGTATTTGGTATTTCGGCAGGTTGAAACGTTAACCAAAAGAATTTTGGGCAGAAACTAAACGTTTCGAAAACTTGCATGTTTCGAATAATTTGAGTGACGCTCAAGTGATTTGCAGCTCTTTGTTTGAATGCTTTTGGGGGAAACCGCTAGAAAATATGAGGTGATTTTGGATTTCAAAGCGATATTTTTGCTCGAAAAGTTTCGTTTGGGGTCATTGCATACTTGAGAGTTTCGGGCAAGGTTTGAAAGTTCATCCGACATCGTCTCACCGTCATTGCCCCTGCTCGACTGCAGGCAGCTTGGCAACTCAAAGCGAAATCCAATTCCAAGAGCCGACATAATTTGACTACTCACCGAGTGCATTCGTGCAATTTAAGCAAATTTTTATTTTCCAACTGTATTGTGTCGGATAAATTTTTTATTATATTATTAAAGTGAAAATAAAAACGAAAAAAGAACCGAGGAAATGGAGTTCGTTTGTGGATTTTCCACTTTCGAACAGAATCGATTTGAGCAAAAAACTTTTTATTTCATTGTTTCACATATCAATTTCTCTTTCAAAATCAATTTAAACTTTTCGATTCAGTGAAACATAACGAATATAAAATCTGCATCTACAGTTTTCGGAAGAGGAGAAATATTCTTCGAGGATGGCGTTAACGAATGGATGAATGACGGCGCGGCACCGTACCGACTGAGCATTACACTTTTCCGCAAATTGAATACATTCGAAAATTTTGGATATCGCCGGATCTGTTCGATGTATGGCTGCGCGGATATTCGAAATGCAATTCCGAATGCGCTGCTTGCTCGACTGCGAACGCAAAGCAATCACATTTCGAATGCACACCAAATTACACAATAGATTTTAATTTATAATATTAAACTCAACCGTAACAATCTCACACCCTGCCAGACGACGCCATGGCGTACCGTGTCATGCCATGCCCGCCAAATGAATACTATTTATCTCTATTACAGTTGTTGCTCGTGGTTGCCTATTCGTCTTATTCCCTTCGGCCGGTCGCTATCACTCAATAGGCGACACACGATACAACCGGAATCCGTTCTGGCTCCACCGGTGAAGGCATGGTGTACCGTTTCAATTAAATTTTATTATTTTTCAAAACTTTTTTAATTACTTTGGTTGTTGACGTATGCATTTGTTTTCCACTCGATTGTTGGTCGCCGTCAACATGACGAAACTCGAAAGTGTGTTTTTTCTTCGAAATTTTTTTTAATTACATGCGAGTCAAGAGCAATATTTCACACGCATCGTAAATCACCCGGGTCAATAATTGGATCCGGATCGGGAATTTTCTCGCGTGAGACGCAGCGCGATATTCCACTCGAATCCATTATGAAATGTATTTTGCCAGTTCCAACAACGGTTTTATATCAAATACCGCTTGAAAGCATATCGAAATGGATATTCGATTGAATTAATGCCGCTTATTTCAATTCTTTTGAATCATTTCAGACTGAAATTTTCAATTCTGTTTCGTATCAAACGAACATAATTTGTTCTAACAAGTAGCATCTTGCTCATTCTCTCTCTCTCTTTCTCTTTCTTTTTATTTTTTTGAAATGCAACAAACAATCCCCTTTGCGTGGTCTTTTTATCCACGAAATGCAGTTGTGTTGTGAAACAAAACAACAAACAACAAACAACAACTAAAACAAGAATGAAAAAAAGATGAATTATTTATGCATGAAGCATCCATTACATTCTCTCGAAAATAACATAATGCACATTTTTCAGTTTTCACTGGAAAAATAGGAGCCAGAAAGCATGTTATGTCGTCATTGTGATTTCCGTTCCTATTTCGTGTCATCGTTAACATATAACTCTCCACTTCAAGTCTCAAGAGCTGTTTGCTATCTTTCGTTGCGATTGTTCGCTTTTGGCTTAAGCACTTCTCTGGTCTCTCTCCGTTAACCAATAAAACAATTGCAATTTGCTGGGTTCGTCTGTTCAACACAATTTGTTTCAATAACAATTCCATCTATTATTCAACGATGGCTGAATGTATCCGAATGTTGAATGGCGATAGCATGCAACGTCGAACCAGCCCCGGCAAAATATGGCAAAAGCTTTATTTTTCCGTTCAACTTTCAAATGATAAACATTGCGGCAGAGGTGAGTTCGTGTGACGGCAATGTAAAGCGTATGAAGTTTTAATTAGTTTCGCAATCCGGCGATACCCTCCAGTGAAGCGACGGGACCGCAGGTTGATTGATTCCATGCATTTGCCGCAGTCTGCAGGAGGCCAAATCACAATTCGCCATCAGTGAATGGCCTATTCTTCTCGAATATGATGAATGCCATTCACCGAAATGTCAAAACCGTAATGAACACGGCGCACCCAGCTAGCAGTCATTTTGCAAATCATCAAATTTCGGATGGACCAAGGCAATTAAAGCCAAACCAAAAACTTAATGTTGCGAATTAACTTTAATAAAACGTATTCACTCAAAACGACGAACATCAACATCAAACGCAGACCATTCGCCTGAAAGACCGACCGATTTCCCGGCACCGGAACAGAGGCGAACGGGCAACTTTCAAATGGATTTCAAACAGCAACGCATTAATGTGTTGATGCGCAAACATGCTTTATGTTTTACAATGAAATTTAAATAGCTATGCAATTACGAATGCAAGCTGTTATTCCAATGCAAATATTTTGATGGTTGTGGCAATGGCAATGGCGGTGGCGGTGACGATGCCAAGTGTTTTGGAACATTGCATTGATGCCAGTGTTGTGTTAAAATCAATTATTATTGCGGTTTGAAGCATTCTGTCTGCGACATTTGTTTCATTTTTTCTCTCTCTCTTTTTTTTTTTTTTTTTTTTTTTGAAATTTTTCATTCAATTTTTATTTAATTTAATTTTTTTTAATTTTTTGCTTTTCCGTTTTTTTTTTTCATTTTGCATTTGGCAAATGTGCCACAATGTGAATAATTTATCATTTTGCATTTATTTTGCATTTTAATTTAATTCAATTTGGAATTTTCGTGTTTTATTATAATTAATGGACGCAATGGCGACTAAACTACGGTTGATTTGCGTCAATTATATTCATTCACGTATTGTGTGAAATTCGCTGGTTTGAAGGCAAGACGAAAATCGCATTTAATTTATTCTCCGGTTGGATTTCGTCAGAACATTTCATATTTTATTTTGACTGATTTTCATTTTCAAGTTCAATAAATTTTAATTGCGTGGAGGCAAGCTGGCAGTCGGTGATTTTCGACAAATGGCTTTGAGTTGTTTACTCATTTGTTCGTTTGATTGCTGACGAATGGTTTTTGTTGGATTGATAATCACTCGCCCACACATCACGTCACGGCACGTCAAAATACTGTCAATGTGATTGGTCGAGATCGACAAGGAAAAATGAAAGCCATAAATGTTTGATGTCCGGAGAATTGGTGTACGACGCTGGCGAAATTTGAGTGTGTTCGATTGCTTTGGCAGCGTTAGATTTGACATCAAAAAGGTACCCAACCGACGTGAAATTCTAATCTGATCGCATTTATCGACGTTCAAACGATTTCTTCTTCTTCTTCTTCGTCTTCTCTCAAATAAATTATAATGAAATGCAAACGAAAAATCGACTGCGGTTGGTTAGTCTATTGCCACAAAGTTGAGAAAGCTCCAGGCATTCCGATATATAATCATCACAAGCATCTTAAATGTTTGGCATCACGTAAATACAAGGCCGCATTGGAAAGGAGATTGGCATTGGAGAGAGCAGGCCATCATTATCGGACCATTCTTTTATCAGTCGTAAAGTATGCCCAGTGGCGCCCAATGAAAAGGCCACACTAACTCCACTTAAGAACCATCAGCTTGTTGCTCGAGGATATGTGCCTACCTCTACACTGTTATTCGGTTTCCGATATGAATTTATGGATGGATTCGTGTTGCTGTGTACCAACGGATTTGCAGGGTATTTTCTTTTTTATCGGCTCCGAATGAAAATATGCTCGCCCAAGTGGCAGTTTGAGTTCTCTACTCGGCAATTGACGAGCCGCTTCACCAATTGATGAGGCACGTGTTTTTCGGCTCGTCGATGAGCTTTCAGCTAAATCCCATGCTCTGCCCTTTTCCCACTTTCGCAAAAGGATTTGATTGAATCGCATCGCAAACGTATCCAGCAAGCATCGACATGAAGTGTCGATTGGGCGCACGAGAGCCCTTCAACTAGAATGCTTGAAATAAAAGAAAATATGCTTCATATTATATTGAAAACCTATATGCTACACTGAAACTTCTATAAATCTCTTTTTTATCAGCCTTTTCTCAGTTTTTTTTTCTCGTCTTCTTTCTCTTTCTATGAAATTACTTTTTCTTTTTTTATATTTATGCACATGGAATCTCGATACTCTCACACATTCTCCGCCAACCAAGCAAACACAAAATGTGCGACAATGACGTACGGATAAGAGAAGGGTCAATGCTTTAGCCATTCTTCAGCCATCCAGCATCCATATCTGTGCATATACATGTCGCTCTTTATCGCAATATTCCCAGACGTCATTTCCAATATGAACTGCGAATTCTATTATATTTTCCGTCCTCCGCGCGTCATACAAAGAACGCTTTGCCGATATTTCCATCAAATCGTCAGCTCCGAGACGGAATTCATGATTTATTCTTGTGTTTCGGCAGCAGTCAACGTATGCTTGCATTCGTCATACGTCTGTGGGCCGGATGAGCGCTCGATGAATTCATTGCAAAGAAATGCTCATTCATTTTCACCTTTTCCAATTAAATTGCAATCATTCAACTAATTTCTACTGTGCTTCGTTTTTCAACGCGACTCCCCTCAAAGATTCCCAACCAAACGTCTCATCCGAAGGGAATTAATTAAAAGACGAGAGCATTTCATTGAAGGCGACAAATCACTGAAAACCGAAAAAAAAAGAAAATTAATCCGAAAATGGTCGAATGCAAATTTGGAATGCACCAGCTGCGGTCCACGTCACGAAAATTTCAGCGCTGCACAAATGAACGAAACCAATATCGAAATTAAAAACTATCCATCTGCGAGCGTTTGGTGTAATTAATTGCCAAGGGGAAAACCACCATTTGCAATTAATTTTATAAAATCCGAAAAAAGAAAAAATTTAAAAAGAAAAAAAAGTGAAAGAGAAAAAGAGAGAGAGAGAATGAGAGATATAGAATGAGAAAAGCAAAGTGGACTGGCACTTTGCATGTAAGCGCAAATGTGATTTCATTCATTTTCGTCCTTCGAACTTATTTGTTCCGTTCACGCCATTTGGTAAGCTTTTGCACCCATAAAATGATATGATGTTAAATGGTAATGTGGCGAATGGCGGCGCATTTATAGCTGCTATTTGAATGCGATAACAGAAACCGCACTATGACCGTCTCGACGCCTCGCCACTTGACTCACAGACATCCACATTCGCGAATGCGATTCAAACCCGCCAAGAAAGAAAAAACCAAAACCCGAAACGCATGCTGTTTAATGATGCCATCGTTATAATTTTCAGTGATAATATCGCTGAAAGAAAGAGAGCGAGATAGAGAGAGAGAAAATATGCAAATTTAATTAGTTTTACATTGAATTAATGAAATTCTGTTGTCGCCAGTCAGAACGAATATCGCATTTTTCCTCTGTTCTCTGATTTCATTCATTGTGCTATTCCGCTGGGTTCGTATTGGAATTATGATGTGAGTTTTGCCGGCGAAGAAGTGCGTCAGCTAAATCGGGTGTCAACGAACGCTTCAGAACCGAACGAGCTTTTGGTTAGCAATGGGTGGCTAATTGATTGCCATCGAACGAATTCAGATTGTGCTCGTTATTAAGCATTCTCGATCGTCATTCGTCTGCGTCTGAATCTGACTCGAATATTAATTCTGGTTGGAAAAATTTCAATTTCATTCCGAAAATTCCTTGATTTTCTGCTGCAGCTGCCACGTGCGATTTTCCAACGAAATCGAATTCAGGGTTGCAATTGGCAATTTACTTTCAATTTGAGCTGCTCGCCCATCTGCAGTAATGCAGCCTCATCCCTCATGTGCTCAACGGTAACCCTCGCAGAGAGGACTTCACACATACACACACACCGTTTGATATAGTTTCAAATGATATTAAATCTACGGCTGAAGTTTGATGCGAGTTATTCAATTATGTCACCATAAAGCATTGTTCTCGGCTGTTCTGTTTACAGCGCTTGCCCAAGCGATGCCGGCTACAATTCGATGGCACATAAGAAACTTTTCGCTCAGAAGCATCTAGTCATTTATCACATGTATTAGTAAACTATTAACATTTAATTTATTTATGATTATACGGCAGTTTGTTGCTTAACTATTAAACGGTTCACTTGACTGCACTGCACTGCTCATCTCAACTGCCACCGCTACTATATCATTATTGCACAATTTATCTTCGGCAACTTTGTTTGCGACTAGGCTATTGCAAAACCAATGCCAATATCAATGCCAATACCAATACACCAATACCAATAGGAGTAACATTGTCAATGACAATAACATCTGCCGAAACAGGAGCTGCGAACAAAAGATATCGTCATTGTTCATCTTCCGTCGGTGGCATTGCCATCATCAATGTGCATAGCGGATCATGAATAAATATTTCATTGTTTCCGCATGCACATCATTCTCAACGTGCACATGCATGAGCAACGCATCGCAACGCAATGGCAGCCGCTCTTGCATCCTCTCATCCAAAATATCTCGCATTCAAATTGTAAATGTTTTGCAATCAAAATCCTAAGTAAAATTCGAAAATTTATGATCTTATTCGAAATTTTGTAATTAGTTTTGATTTACAGTGCCGTTGGTCTGCATGTCACTGGAATGCTTGTTGTTTGAATCTCAGTTGGCCATAAACTTGAGTTTGCGAGACGCAATTTGCAAGTGTGATTTATGATTGGATTCGACGACAAAAGAAATTCACCGATTGCGGCTGGAATGAGAGTGAGAAACTGGAGAGCGGCTTATCACAACGCATTCATGGGTGATTTCGATAAGCATTCAGTCAATGTTTGTTTTGGGCCTCGAAAATCAAGCGACGGCAAATCTTCAATCGACTCGTTCGTGATGCTTGCCGTTGTAAATCTTATCTTAGGGAATCTGCCGTCAATATCGCCATTCTTTATTCTCGCCCGAGCGCGGTATCAGCAGCAACCCATTTAGATATGGCACGCTCGACCATAAAAATCTTGCGAAATGGCGAATTGTCGGATCTTGAAAAAATTTCGCAGAAATCTCTCAAAGAATTATGAAATTGATTTAACGGCCAAACGTGGATCATACTTGTTGATTTTACGATCACATCGGAACTAATTAAGAAAGAAAAAATTGACCAGCATTGATCACGCAATGCAACAAGCTAATCGCATCGCACAGTGAATGCTGCTTGTGCAGTTATGCAAATGAGGTGCATCTGAAATGGCCATTTGGCAGTCAGCGTTCTGAACAAAACAATGGAGTAATTTGATTTTTTGTAATTAATTTCCTCGCACAGAACTTCTCATTAACAACGTTTTCACATCAAATGCTATTAACTGAATCGAGCGTTTGGGCATTCGAATTCGAAATTGATCGAGAGTTGAAGTCATAATTAACACGTGGAAATTGGTCGGTCGAACCGCTATGGCAATATGAAATGCTGCTGGAGCTGTTGGAGGCTGCTCGGAAAATGAATATTTCATTAGTTGGATCCGACTCTTGCGGACTGGCTTGCTGATTTTTTTCTATATTCTTTTCTGAGATTCATCCGACTGGTCGTTTTCCGATAACCTTTTGCGATTCGAACGCATGCTGTGTGGTCGCTGTCGTTGCGTTGACGGGTTTTTTTCTCGGTTCTTTTTGTAATTCATGATTTGTACTTTTTTACAATCGCGGTCAATAACAAATTAATTATTTTGCTGGTGTTTAAAGCATCACATTCAGTTTGTATTTTTCAGTTGCTCACAATACTCCGCCGGAGAGCGTTCAATAGTTCTGCGTTTGACGATCGAAAAAGCGACGCGAGTGATTCTGGTCGGACATTCCATTCTCGGTTCTTTTCGCAAATTCAAATAAAACCACAAAATATTTTTAATGTTGCATTGCTGCGGCCTTGGAGTTATCCTGAATTTGGCTTTCTTGATATTGTGGAGTTTGTTGCTTTGAATTTGAAATGGTTAGATTTGTTGTTGTTCACTCGTGAAGTTGAAGGTTTATCCTCGGAATAGAGACTGCTAGTGAAAGAAGACAAGACTATTAACATGATCATTTCCACACAGATGATCATCCCCACGCTTGTGATATGCGTTGGCATATCCATGACATTGGTGGACTGCGCCGGATACAGTGTTCCTAAAGCGAGAATCGATGTGAACCATCCCAAGGGGTTTTCAGTGTCGATCCCAGACACGCCTGGCGTACAGTTGTTTGCCTTCCATGGCAATTTGAATTCGCCAATGGAAGGACTTGAGCCGGGGCAGTTCTCGCAGGACATTTCGAAACATAAACACGGCCGCTGGACGTTCACGGATAAAAAGCACGAAATCAAACCTGGGGATATTTTGTATTATTGGCTGTATGTTCAGAAGGACTCGCTGGGATACCGTCGAGACGATCAGCGACACGTGTTCACGGGTGAGATGCCTGGCGCTCTTGCACACGATGGCGAATCATGCTAATGACATTCCATTCCAACAGATGAGGACGTTTTCGGGACGAATGACACAACGAAAGATGAGCCACCGACTACCGAGAAACTTCCGCAGACAACAGCGCCCCCGCCGACCACTTGCACTTCTGGAACACAGCCTTTGACCGTGAATCAACCGCAACAAGTGGAGTTCCATCATCACCATCACTACTACGACGCTCCAATGTCTCCAAGTTCGAATCAAAATCATAATTCAAATCAAAATCACAATAAGCATCAGAACAACAACAGTTGTCCCTCGTCCGGGGGCAGCTCGATTGAATTGGAGAAAATCAACAGTCAATTGATAATTGTCACAACTCAATTGGATGACATTCAGACGAAAATGTTGAGTTTAACCGAAATCATTAGCGACTTGTTGAAGAACAATGACATCGGAACAAAGTTGATTCTGACCGGTGGCCACTTTGATTCCGGCGAAAACTTGTTTGAAATTGTCAAACGTGTGATTTCCGAGAAACTGGACTTGCACGACATGAGCAAGAGGATCTATTCAGCGACGAGATCCAAGGACGGCGTCGTCTTTGAGGTTGCTTCCACACTGGATAAGAAACGCATCCTCACTCGAGCTAGAGATCGACTCGCCGACGACAAATTCAAAATTCACGATTTCTTCCTTGACGTTGGAGTCAAACCGGAAGAGCCATCGATCGACGTGCGAAGGCGTGATGATGATGAGGATGACGAGGACGACGATGATAGTTAGTGTGGCTGACATGCGGATGGCACCCTATCGCATTCCGAACGACTGGCATCGTTCGCTACTTATGCAATGCGTTAGCTTTTACGTTTAAGAAATAATCGAAAATCAATAAATTATTTTAGTTCGTTTGCAGCAGTTTGTGCTTTATGCGAATGCTGCAGTTAAGTAGTGTGTCTGTTTTCACCTGCTTGCATCGAATAGGGGCCATTACGGTTTACCGTCATTTGACCAACAAGCATCACTTACAACATCACCAGCTCAATCATCGATCCAACAACCGACACTTGGTTCAATGCGGCAAAAGACCAGCACAAAATTGAGATTTCGATTAATGGAAAATACTTCAATTAAAATGCAATTTGTGCATTGATTGCTTGACGTTTGATTTCGATTTCAATTTCAATGTAAATCACAAAATGAAAATTTAATTATTTCCATAAAATCAATTTCAATAGTCATTTTCAAACGATTCGGAAAACCACAATTGAAATCACATGAAATGACTTTTCCTCCTCTCGTGTGCGGGCTGTTGGTTCATTAAATGTTTAACAATGTGATTTTGTCAAAGTGAAACACACAACATAAATCTTGTGACCTAGAAACATCTCAAGTACACACACACTCACATGCACACACACACACTCACACACACACACATACACATTTTTATACACACACACACTCACGCACACACACTCTCACACACACACACACACACACTCACACACACACACTCACACACACACACTCACACTCACACACTCACACACACACTCACACTCACACACTCACACTAACACACACACACACACACACATACACACACACACTCACAAACACACACGCACACATACACACACTCACACTCCCACTCACACACACACTAACAAACACACACACACTCACAAACACACACACACACACATCGTGCCACGCAAAGAGAGTAAGAGACAGATACATAGTGGCAAAGAGAGCGAAATCAAATAACAAACATTCAACCACATTCAATCCGATCGTCTAAGTGGATTGAATTGCTACGCCATACGATTCAATGCTAGGACAGGGCAAATCACCAAATGCCAAACTTCATGAGGTCCACAATGGTCCGATGATAATGGTTCACACCGGGGGCATGTATTTCGATCGAGAGGAAAAAGAGAGAAAAAAAAACGCAATGTCTGCCTGTAATACGGCCAAAGCCCGGAGCATTTTTCATAGTACGCTCCACTAATGACAACGAAAAGAATTCGAGCGCCCAAATCCCAATACGTTCCTCATCGACCGAATTCTACCTACCGTCTGTGTCTGGTCGAATTTCACCACAAAACAGAGAAACCTTACACATATGCAAGTACATAGGTCCTGTCAGTACCCAATACTATCCCAGCATCCAATGACATAT
>JANSTV010052738.1:0-13614 GCA_027564135.1 Lestremia cinerea
AATAATTTCCGATTAAAATGTTTTGAACAGAGCCGATTATGCAAGACAAATTGAAAATTAATCAGATATTCAAAATAAAAGCCGATTTCCAAGCGAAAATTTTTTTTTCTGTATTTGCCTCGAAAACGGTGGCCAAAAAGATGATCGGGTAAGAGATTGAGTGGAGAAAATTAACTGAGGGATTCTCGGAAATAAATGACAGTTCCAATCGTCGATGCTTCGCCCCATCGATTCCAATTGGAATTTCAATTACCTGTCATCAGCCGATGTGTATCAAGCGATTGTTCTCGAATGGCTGATCAAACAAGCGGCAACTGAGTTTACATCGTCGAGCGAAGCTCAAACAGAATGTATTTTGCGTACACAACCGGCGTCGCAAGCATTCCCATGCGTCCGTCGTTCATTCGCATTTCGAATCATCGATTAATTAGAAAATTCGCGATTCGCAAATTCTCTGGTGATTCTCGGAACGGATTCAATTAATCGATTCAGCCAGCGACCGAGTGTTCGGGCCGAAACTCTTGTTAATCCGGTTGCCTTCGGTATAAATGGGCAATGGAATCGTGGAATCATCCTCTATCGATTCTAAGCTCTCCCACAGCTTGTACGTGTAATACTCAAGATGAAATTCTCGATTTTCGCGCTGTTTGCCATCATTTCGTTTGTTGTGAGTCGAATGGCGGTGCGAAGCTGAGAAAAGGGGAAATAATCTCGTGGGGATTCAATTGCAGGTTTGGTCAACGACGGAAGCTGCTCCACCTCAATCCAACGATGTTACTCGACTCGCATATCGCTTAGTTCAGCAACAGCGACAGGCTTTGAAAGTGTAAGAGCCTGACAACCACTTTCGATCCAACAATTTCGACTTTGGTGCTTTTCAGGACGGAGGAAATCAACAAGGTGGGCATGAAGCAGGCTCTGAAAGGTGCTGATCGGAGCACAAGAGAAATCATCCAAGCGGCTGTGAAGGTTGACAGGAAGCAAGAAAAGGACTACAGACTGGCGAATGGACATTAAACGGGATTGGATGCACTTTTCTTCTTTTTGGAAACGACCGAATTCATATAAATAAATTTACTAAAGATTTTGAAAAAAAATACAACTTGGGATTTTCCATTTGATTCTAAGTAATGCCCGACCTACCAGCACAAGAGTCCTTCAAATGACCTCCTGGTGCGCGATCCCGTCTCAGCGGTTATTCAGCCAGTATTTGAGATCTCGACTGCCCCTCAAAGCAATTGAAATTCGATAACGAGTCATCACTGAAGCGAAGTAAAAGACGTGCAGATCTTCAAGGATTCGACTATGAGTTCAAAATTGAAGGACTTTGTTCAACATTGTCCTCGATTATGTCAATCACAATGACTGGCTAGGGATTACTCCAAGACTGCCCCTCTTACTCATGCAAACTCCTCGTGAATATGCTGGCTACTTCGGCTAATCGCTCGGTTTTGGCTCTATTACGACTCGAACGATACGGCTCGACACCATGTGTTGAAGCAACTAAGGATATACATATACGTGAGGCACCCCTCATTCCCCCATACCTCCATTGCAGCTTGGCAAATTAATGAAGATCCGGAAAGCAATGTTTTCTTTTCGATAATTCCAGGAAAGGATGTAGAACGAAACATTATTAATTTTCGGAACGGATGCGCTTCAAAATTGCTATTCGTTGGAAAATGGCCATGCCCTCACAATGTGGGCCCAGCTCAAATTACAGGATAAAAGAAACGAAAGCTAGAGCAGACTCATTACTTGTTCTTGATTCTCAAAGAACTGCATCTCGAGTGTCGACAAAATGAGATTCGCAATTTTCGCTCTTTTCGCCTTGTTCTGCGTGGCCGTTAGTTGCTTCAGAAGTGTCATCCGGACTGGAATTGATGAGCATTCTTTCTCCACAGATTTGGTCAGCAGCTGATGCAGCACCTTCCAAGAAGCAAGCCGCCGTGCAGGAACGCCGAGACAACATCTTCAAGAGAAATGAATCAGCCAGGAGGCAAACCGAGAAGGAACTCAAGAAACACTAGCCATCTCCGCCTTCTCCTTAATTTTTGACGAAAATAAATGCTTTGGAAAATTTAATTAAAAGAAACATTTTGTTTAAATTCGAGCGAAAAACAAACGTTGACGCCGCCCGCACTCTCATTTGATTCGCTGAGCACACACGGAAAAGCAAACAAGCTGAGCATGGGATTTTGTATTTATTTGGGAAGAGCGGAACTTTCGAAAACATTCGAGTTTCAGCGATCGTTGAGCGCTTGTGATCGGAGGAAAAATTCACTCGAAAACGCGAGATGAAATATTTGGTTGAGCTGTGCCTGTTTGCCGTGCTCGTGGTAAGCCATTTTGCAATTCGATAACTGCTGGAGGGGAAATAATACTACTTTCGGGTGATCTCAGACTTTGAATGGCACTGATGCGGCAAACAGCGAATACAGTCGGAGCACACGTCGGGAAAGATCCTACAGCAGGGATTCGTCGTATGGCGGCAATAATCGAGGAAATCGAAATCAAAATCCCGGCAGCATGTTCGTTGGAGCGTGAGTGAGGTCTGGCATTTAAATCGGATCGTTTGCTCAAGATTTCTTGACCTTTCAGCCTAATGGATGGGATGGATATGTTCCGAGAGGTCACCACGGATTTGGCATTGCGCCCCCTTGAGAGATTCGCACGCGCAACGAGAGCGGCTGCAGACGAGTTTGCGGCACCCGAGCCATCCAGACAGAAGAAGAAGAAACCGAAAGGGCAAGGGAAAGACAAGAAGAAGCCAAAACAGAAAGGAGGGGGAATCAAAGGAAACGACGTTGCTAAAAAAAAGCGACTCCGAAGGAGGGATTCATGAATGTGGCTTACTCCTTTCAATTGTCGGTTTTGAGAAATAAATATTCTGAATGGAAACCTCGCTTTTCACTGTAACTCTCGCTCTATTCGCAATTCTTGCAAAGTATTCATCTCTCACCCCTGGAACATGCCTCGAATCGCCCGGTAACAACTGCAATGATAATGAGCAAGTCTCCGAAAAAATTTCTTATAAATTCCTTCCGTTTGAAGAAACGATTCAATTATTATGATCCATTGAACTGCCTCCGTTAGACGTCAGACCCATTTCGGCAATTCGAGCGAAAGTAAATGAACGTCAGCGCCTTCAAAGAATGAAAAGCGAGCAAACACCAAGTTCCGTCAAAGCATCAATTCATCGAACGGATGTTGAATCGATTGACGTCCATCGATTGTTTGCTCGGAGCTCAGTTTAGTTGCCCAAATTGTCTCGAAAGTGGGTATAAAACCCCCAGATCAACCACAGAGGAGTATCAGTCAATCCTTGAGTCGTCTCTGAACATCACTCTAACCAAAGCTAACTTTTCAAAATGAAACTCGCAGTGCTCGCTTTATTCGCCGTGGTTTGCTTCGCTGTAAGTCCTTGCTGACCCCACTCCTTCGAAAATGATTTACAAAAGTAATCGTTCACAGACCTGGGCATCTTCTGAAGCAGCGCCTTTCCTTGATGGCTTGCCTGAATACAACAAGCCGCTTCTTAAAACCAAGTGATTGGCAGCGGTCAAGGCTTGTTTCGGACGATTCTAATTCGATTCGATTTCAGAGCCGAACTTCGCGCTGAAAAGGATGAAAGAAAAGCGGCAAAGGCAAAGAAGTCCAGTGATGCCGCACTTCCTTCTTCGGGAAGCAAACAAAGCGTGAAGGAGCAGAAATCCTCGAAGAAAACTTCGAAAAGAGAGGAAGAGTTCATGACTAGGGCCGAAGTGAGCCAGCTGTTGTCGACTGTGACGGATAACGTTCAAAAGGTCGTCGCCAAGGCTTTGAAGCTCAAGTAAATGCTTGTTTTGTGGACGCCTTTGGCTCCTTATGAGAATAAACTTTGTGGACAATCGAAAAGGAACCATTTTTCTTTCATCATCGAGTTCCATGCCTCCCCTCCAGAAACCTCTCTGAATTGAATCGAATGAACGATCACTTCTTGCAGAAATGCGTCTCAGCTCAAGACACCGAGAGATGAGCACTCTGTTGGCAATAATTGCAAGAGTTTCTTTTTTTTTCATACCTTCATTTGTTCTTTTTTCCACTCAATTGCTGGAGGAGAATCCCCAGAATGAAATATAATTTACAGGTTTCGGGGACCTTGCCGCCATGTCCAATGTACCAATGATAGTTGAAAACAATATTAAACACAATTGGTTCTCATTGAATGTGTATGGGGTGTAGAATGGTGATGCAAGAAAAGCTTCCGGCGAGGAGCATTAAAAACTTGCATAATCATTCGATTTCGTAATTGGAAAAGGTGAATGTGACATATGTGTGAATGTAAATCTGCGGTGTTCGTCCGCCATGCTGACATCAGCTGCTCCCTTGTTGGTGCGTCGGTATGATTCCATCTTTGCGATGAATTTATTCCAGACACGAATGATTAATCACTTAGACACACGGATGTGGTTCCGGCGCTTCCTTCGGCTAAGCGATGTCTCGGTTTCAGGTTTCGGTTGATTCTGATTCATTTCGTCAGTTGATCATAATTTGTTTCGTCATATCGGCATTCCCGACGAGCTCATGTTTACATTTTGGAGTAGGTTGTAGACCTGGCCATTGTCCATCTGCGTTGAATGCAAGGTCGTTCTCGAATTCGTATAGCATAAGAGTTGCTTTGAGTTGCCACGCATATGAGCTGATGAGATGACTCTGGTAAAATCGGTCTTTCGAAATTGCGTTGGAGCACATGCTGTGCAAACACAGGTTACATCCGGGTCCACATTACCTACAACTCGAGCCGAAAGCACTATAAATACTCCGAAGAATCCGGAACAAATCCACAATCGTTCGTTTAACTTGCTTTGGACCACTAGATTGCTTGCTCGCAGTCCGAATTCTCAAGATGAAATTCTCGATTTTCTTGCTGTTTGTCGTACTCAGCGTCGCGGTAAGTGGGAATTGGAGGCGGATTGTCTGTTTGGAGAAATAATCAAACTGTTTTCTTCGGCAGGTTTTTTCCGTCAGCGCCAGCCCACTCATCATCACTGATTTGGCAAAAACTTTGCTTCAAAAACAGGACGCAGCCTTGAAAGAGTGAGGCAATAATCTTCTTGTTTTTTCGATCAATTTTCTGACTGATTCACTCCACAGGCGAAGGAACGTTGTTGCTGGTCTGGGAAAAGTTGCTGATGCATTAGACGGTACCGCCAAGTCTGCGTTTGGTGTAGTCGGAGCATTGATCAGAGACCCCAACGACAAGAAAGGAGGAAAGAAATGAATTTATTGAAATCTTGAATTGTTCGGAATAAAACCATTTTCAAATTGAAAAAAAGCGAAATGTTGTTCACTCCCAAACTCACGCTTGAATTCGGTGATACGCCGAAACGATGACAAAGCGAGAATTAATTATCGATCGAACCAGCGAAGAACCAATATTTGAAGTTCTCGACGCAAATTCGATTCTGCGAACCGATTCTCATCCAACTTGAATGATTAGAATATGTTTAATGCAAATATCGCAATGCTGGCTCTTAGAGTTTCAATCGGTTTTTCTTGTTGATTTCACAATGCGGTCAAGTCTTGCTTTCGGAGATTTCTATTGAAAAGAATGAAAGAAAAGCGGCGAAAGCAAAGAAGTCCAGTGCGGGCGAAATCCCATCTTCAGAAAGAAGGCAAAGCAAAACGGGCCAAAGATCTTAGAAAAAAATAGCTTAGAAACGACAGAAGAGATTTCTGACAAAGAGCGAAGTGAGCCAGTTGTTGTCGACTGTGACGGATGAAGCTGAAAAATCGTGTTCAGAGCTTCGAAACTCAAGTAGATTCTCCCCCTCCCCAAAAGGCCTCTGAACCAAATCGAACGCAAGATTGCTTCCTGGGGAGAGTCGTCGAGAAAATAATGTCGACCAAATGCTGGACTAGTTTTGCCGAGTCATGCAATTCCGTTGATTAAATCCACCTTTTGATTGCAAATGACGCATTTCATGAATTCGAGATCCGCCTCAGCATCGCGGTGAGTGACAATTGAAAACAGATCATTTGTTTTGAGAAATAATCAAACTGTTTCCGTCGAAAGGTTCATTCCGCCAGCGCAAACCCACTGATCACAACCGATCTGGCAAAAGACCTCCAAAAGACAAGACGCATCCTTAAAACAGTAATCGAATAATATCCTTGTCTTTTGGTCAAATTTCTTACTGATTCACTCCGCAGACAAAGGAAGATTGTTGCCGGTCTGGGAAAAGTCATCAATACAGTTGACCGCACCGCAAAGGCTGAATATCGCGCTGTCGCTTCTCTCGTCACAGACTCAAACGACAAGAAAAAACCAAGAAAATAAAGAATTTGTTCTGCGTGAAACGACGCAATAAAACCACTTTAAAATTGAAAAAAGCGAAATGTTCTTTCCCAAACCACGCCCGCACTAGATGATACATCGAAACGGTGGCGAAGTGAAAATTAATTACCGATCGAACAATGGAAATGCCAATATTTGAGATTCTCTACGCAAATCCGATTCTTCGAACGAAACCTCACGCCTCGCAACTAATCCGCCTAGAATCATCATAAATAGCCCAAAGCAGCCGATCCACAGTCTCAATCGACATTTCACAATGAAGTTTTTCACATTTGCCCTGTTCGCCCTGATTGGCGTCGCTGTAAGTCTCATCTTCGAATCGCAAAAAACGAAATAAATCCGAAAAATACCGTCCACAGGTCTTGCCGACAAGCGATGCAGGAGCTATTTCCGGTTTGATCGATAGACTGCTTGATCGTCAGGCAAAGGTCCTTGACCAGTAAGTACCTCCCGTCGCATTTCATCCGATTCGAGACTGACTCAATTGCTTTAAAGAGGGATCAAAACGTTGAGAGACACCAACAAGGCCTTGGGTTCTGCCAGCGACGATACACGAAAAGTGATGAGAGGAACAATCAAAGACACGGTTGGCGACGTCTTAGACACTGTGGCTGATGTGAGGAAAGACTTGGGCAAACAAAGAGATGAAATTAGGGACAGAATCGACAAGCGTAGGGAAGACCGCGCTGATAGACGGGATGATAGAGCGGCCATACGAGAGAAGAGAAATACTAGCCGCAGATGAGCACTTTACAGCCTTTCGAAAAGTAACCCCAAGCATTCCCCCGATTAAAAGACAATAAATTTCCATGCAAATCATAGAACGAGGCTTTCAATTCCATTCCCCCCGTCGATTCACTCGACACATCGACTAAACATCGATAAACGTTCCGAAAGACAAACTGTCAACGTTTCCTCAACGAATTCATCAAAAACAAAGAAAAAAAGATACAAAGAATCGACAAAGTCAACTCCATCGAGATTCATCTCTAAAAAAATGGAACATCGTCGCCGATGAGTCGATAAACACTTTTGTTTTATTACTTTCAACCCAATTATTCTTCACACATTGCGCCACACATGCGACTGTAGGTCACGGACACATATCGAGAAATTCTCTCATTTGCTTGTGTGTTGTGTTTGCGCGCATATACCCATCGCTGGCTGTTGATTCGAGCAATTTACAGCAACACAGCAAAGATAAACATCGCACATTGATGCAAGAATTCGCTCAATCGCCTGCCTCTACCTACTTTGGCGAAAATGGCGAAAAAAAAACAAAATTTCGCTCTCTGCGCATTCGCTGCATTGCGATGAGCCAACGTGTGCTGTGTCACAGAGTCACCTCGATGAAAGTGGTCGAGGTGATCGAGGATGCCGACTGGGTATGGGCCTGATGGCAAAGCTCGCTTTTCTCGATGCAATCATGCTAGCAAGCCCATCCACGCCGAACACGTTCTGAGACACTGGTTTTTCCAGAAATGATTCCAACTCGCATCCAGATCTTAGCTATCGTTCCAAATGAATGCAAACAATGCACTGGCTCATTCACACGCACACACACAAACGCACAGATGCTCTCGTCTCAACGCACGATCACAAACAGCCGAAACGAGCATACCAATTCAATTGGTTTGGTGAGCGTGCAATGCACGTATCGGATTTCACGGCTGATGGTTTTCGAGCCATCAAGTCAATGCGGATGGCATTCTGATTTCGATTTGGTTAGTCTGACGAGTAACGCCGACCGAATAAGATCGTTGAATCAATCTAAATCAACTGAATCATCGAATTCGTGAGTGCGTGAGTATTACCAAAAAATTGTCTGGAAATTTCCCGACAAAGTGCATCCATCGATCAAAATCGATGCAAAACTAGTCTGACAACGGAAAAATTTCCAAAGAAATTCATTCACAACGTCTGTCGAAAAAGTCTTGGCCGAAGGTAATCCAATTGACAACGCACTCGCCATCCGAAAACAGGTTACCACTTGGCCGATATTAAGGTTACCGACAAATCATGTGTCGAATTGAAATGCGCTGAAATCGAGCCGTGCTGAGACATTTTGAATTATAAATTTCATTCAAGAAGTAACACGAAAACAATAAACAAGTGTGGTGCGCGCGCTCGCAGAACATCAAAACATTTGCTGGTGAAGAGACGAGACGGAAGTGTGCGGTGAATATCAATTGCAGGTTTTCAAGTGCATTTCGTTTGGGTGTTGAATTGGTCGCGCAGTGACAATGAAGTGGTGTGTGATGCTGCTGGCCATTTGGCTGAGCCAGATGAGTGTTTGTTCGAGTGAAGATACCGATCTGCCTGATTTCGAGTTCAGCGATCCCTCGAATGACTACCCGATGGAGGATGGCTCGATGACGGTGCACGAACGAATGGACACCGATCGCCTCATTGAAGACATGGCCGACGATGAACCGTCATCCTTTACGGAAAAGGAAAAACGTATTCGTAATGCTCTCCTGCGATCCACCAAAGACCAACGCAACCGACGGGAATTCTCGCAGATTTTTCCGATTTTGAGGAGCTTATCCAAGCAACAGCGTCTCGCATTAGCCGCTTTGGTATCAGCTCAAACCAGCGCCAAAGCTGGAGCCGAATTGGATCTAGCGCAGGTAAATTTCACGTTCGAAACAATCGATTCGACAAAACATGCGAATTGTTTCCGCAATAAAAACCAGAAGTCACTTCCCTACTTTGAATTTGATTTGCGCAAAAAAAGCGACCGCAACGAAATCCGATTGTTCAAGAAAGGTCAATGCCACGGCGCAAGAGTTGAAATGGTCATTTTCGATCGCACAACGTCACGTCAACGGTACTGTGCCACCGCACATTGCCCGTTTGCGTGTAACTCATTCGGAATTTACATAATTTTGATTTTTTTTCTTTCTTCTTCTTTTCTTCTTCTTTCGCTTCCAATCCTCGTTCGGTTGATTGGAAATTTGAATAAATTCTCGATTGAAATCCCCGCGCTATAATCGCTTTCTCAATGGATTTTGTTCGCCATTTCGGGTCATTTTATCGATCGGCTTGTGGCTCCGTGAATGACACACTCGTTCTCTTTCGCCAGGTGGAACAGATGTTTGGTGAAAGGAAACAATTGATGCTGCCCATTGTGTTGGACATTGCGAATTTGGTGCGAAAGGCCACTCAAGACGATGGCTTTGATAAAAATGAAAGAATTTCGGAAAATGGTGTTGTGCGTCACCCGCAAGCGTTGCGTCGAAGTTTTCCCGTTGACACTGAAAGTGATGTGATGGCCGTTGCTGATGTTGAAGTTGTAGCGAAAGAATCGAATTTAAAAAATGATCAACTGTTTGTTGATGACAGCGATGATGCCGTTATAACGAAGCCCATCGACGATGAAACAACCAAAATGGTTCAATCGAAAAGAGAAAGATCGCTTAAATATCCAACGGTTGAGAGGGAAACAGACGTTCGGGCCACCGTCACCGGTAATTATCACGAGAGAAAATTAAATATGACCAATTTCAATGGTAATAAAGATTCCAATGACCAACATGCCATGGAATCGGAGACGTTTGTTCAAATAACATTGCCGCAAGCGAATCAAACACTTTCCTTGGAAGAGTATGAGAATCGAGCGTTGAATGAGATCAATGGAACGGTCACGGGAATGGGAACTACAGGGAATGCAGCTGGATCGGGTAATTCATCGTCGTTGGAGAATTTGCCTGAACCGGAAATGCTGATTGCCGGCGGTTTGAGATATCGGACGCCGTATCGGAAACCCGTTCGGACTTGCGAACTTTTCGGAAATGTTTGTTTGCGCGTGGATGATTATCCAATGTGAGTATTGGAGCTTGGGTGAGGCGACACAGCGATGCTAATTTTACTCTCCCGTCAGGCATCAAATCATGGGCAGTATTCAGCGTCACAAATACGCCATGTCGGCTCTGCTCGCCGAATATACCGCTCAATCACAATACGACCTCCAAATTCAAGCGCAACTCCAGGAAAATGAGGCCAATAAAAAACGTCGCGAAGATGATGATGAAGATGAAGATGAACCATTGCCTGGTGGTATGTGTCCTAGCATTGTACGTTACGCTCGTCCGCAAAAAGCTCGTTCCGCGTCCGGCGAATGGAAGTACATTGTCAACACAGGCCAACACACGCAAACATTGCGTTTGGAAAAATGCAGGTAATTTGAATAGATATTGTCTGGTGCTGAGACTCGCCAACCATCTTCTTGTTCTTTTAATTGCCGTACGATGCATTAACGCGCAATGGAATTTCTCTAATTGTGCATCGTCGGCTATTTGAAATTGACAGTTAGATCGTCGTCAGCCACTCTGCAGGCAGAAACAGACAAGTAAATAACCGAGAAACATGTTCCGGCCATTTGGAAATACGTAAATTGCGGCGCAGATACATGAGAGAAAGTTCGCGTCGCTACTTTTCATTTCGATTAGTGATGACTTGAACCCGCTGGGCTGTTAGCTTGATTCGCTTCGGCCAGTGAAGGAGATTGGAGATGTTGAGTGGGCGTTGCATAAATTCAGGCGTTTTTCATCAACTCATTTTCGAATCGTTTCTTTTCGCTTCATTCGCAGCACGCCCGATGAATCGTGCACTTACCTAACCGACAACTTCAAATCGAGATGCATTCAAATCTACAATTATCATCGGCTGTTGAGTTGGGACAATGCTCGGGGCTTGCATGTTGATATTTTCAAGGTGAGTCACAGCAACCCGTTAGCTATGAACGAGGTTATGACATTGTTGGTTTGACTCTTTCAGGTGCCGACTTGCTGTTCGTGTCACATTGATGGTTTCCGGGATAAGTTTCCTCCGTTGAATTCGTACACCGCCGCTCAAGACCTGTCGGATAATTATCAGTTTGCCAGTACGAAATATTCCACCATCACCGAGGCCGATGAGGAAGATGAGGAAGCTCTTAGTGGATCGATCGCGTATCAATACTCGAATGGATTCAAGAAGACCTCGAAGCCGGTGAATCATCAACCGGTGAAGATTGCGAAGAATCGCATTGAAAAATTGAAGAAGAAGCAACCGATCCATACAACACTCGGGACTTACTTGACGCCACCCGCGAATGGCGAGTTTGATGGCGTCGGTTCATTCAAAAGATCTTCCTCTAATCGTGTCCATCGACGACCGATTCGGAAGAATCTTCGCGATCAATCCATCTCTGGCAGTGAGGCCCTTCCGAATATCAAACCATCTCCAGGGGAGTGGACCACCGATCGTCCTTCGAATAAACGCCGATTGACTTCAACTCCATCCGGTGTGTCGACCAAGAAGATCCCCCATTCCCCCCTTCCACCGACCACCGGCTCAGACATGGGCAAACGGGTGAATTACAATTATCATCCAATCATCGATTTCTTCGGCGACACCATCCAAACGGACAAGGAAGTCGATCGAATCGGCCACACGTCGAACTCAAACAGTTGGCGGCCAATGGTCGGGGACGGTCTCCGGAGGTGATTCTTCGGCGGAGCGCCTCTAGTTTGTTAAGATTATTTATTTAAATTTAAGTTATTTATTTCGCGAATCAAATGCACCACGAAAATTGATAGAATTTCTCTTTTATTCAAAACAATAAATAAACTTAATAATTGAAATATTAATAAACAACGACTTTATCATTAAAATTTTTTTATGTTAGTTTCCAACTGGATTACACCTGAGTTTCTTAACACTAAGATAGATCACATGACATGATTCGCATCACCTCCGGGGGAACCCTCGGAATGATTGGAATTATTTAAGAACAATTGATTAAAAAAAAAGAAGAAATTCATCGTAAAATCGATCAGCGGATGGACCATGCTGGCGCCGCGGGAATTGTCCTATGCTAACGGTGACTTCAAGTAAAGCTAATTGATTTCGTCAGAGTTTGAACTTGGCAGCAATGCTTCGCTTGCGATCCGTCTGCGACTCATAAGTAAGATCATCTTGGATCTTTTGATCCTCTTCAGGCCGTTTTGTCATGAGAATCCTGTTTCTCATGTGCGATTTTCGCCAGGCGATCGAATTCTTGGCTGCCCAATGCGTTGACCATGTTCCGGAAGATACCTTGGTCATTTTGCAGCAAGTTGTGTGGCGTGTCGAATTCGATGGCTCGACCGGAATCCATGACGAGCACGCGGTCGGAGTCGATGATCGTGTGGAGGCGATGAGCCACTGTGAGGACGGTGCAATCGGCGAACTTGATGCGAATCGTTTGTTGAATCAAGCCATCAGTGCTGTGGAGGAAATGAAGAGTTTAGAAAGGTTTTTTTTTTGGATCGAATGATGAGAGAGTACTTACTGAGGATCAACATTGGCTGTGGCTTCGTCCAAAACGAGGACCTTATTCTTGCGCAAAATCGCTCGGGCCAAGCACAACAGTTGCCTCTGGCCAACACTGAAATTGCTTCCGTGAGCCATGACCGATGCTTGGAGTCCCATTGGCCCACTGGCGATTTGCTTCAACTCAACTTCTTCCAGGGCGGCCCAAATCTCGGAATCCGGATACTCCTCGAATGGGTCTAGATTTCTGTGAACGAAAATTTCTCAATCAAATTTGGTTTCGTGGAGATTTTTGAATGGAATACGAACCTTCTCAACGTTCCCGAAAACAGCACTGGATCTTGTGGAATGATCGCCACTCTGGAACGCAGGTCTTTGAGTTGAACAGTGGCGGTGTTCACTTTGTCGATGAGGATGTCACCTTCAACACAAGCCAGACGGAATATCGCTCCAATCAACGATGATTTTCCAGCTCCCGTTCGCCCGACGATGCCAATTTTCTCATGTGGCTGAACCACAAACGATAATCCACGCAAAACTGGTTCACTTTCAGCAAAGTATTTGTAGATGACATTGCGGAATTCGATTTGTCCTTCTGACGGCCATGAAGCATCCACCTCACGAGCTTTGTCTGGTTGCTTTTCCGGATCCAAGTCACGATACTCGAGAATTCGTTCAACGGACATCATGTGATTGGCCACTTCTGCACTTTGACGGATGCCCCACTGCAGCATGCCAGTCAACGCCATGGCTTGAGTTATCGCCAAACCGACTCTGTCTCCCGTCACTCCAGTGTCAAACAGCAGGAATGTGAAAGTTACGCAGAAAATGAAAATCAGGCACATGATGTCCAACACGAGGCCAAAGGCCGAACTGGTTGTGATGAACAAGTACCAACATGCGGTGTGCGTGTTTTGATGATTGTCGAATTCACTGATCAAAATCTGCTGGGCGTTGAACGCGCGAATGGTTGACAG
>JANSTV010052749.1:0-13613 GCA_027564135.1 Lestremia cinerea
AAATTGCATCGAAATCAAATTAGCATCGTTTACATTCGACTGTAATAAATTTTCAATTGGATTTTTACCGTTATTTTCTTTTTTTTTCGTCAGCTTTGAAATCGATCGGAAAGAGATAATTTCTTATTGGATGCATTTTGACAATGGGCGAAATCGGTGAACAAAAAGAGCCTGGGAATGAATGGCTGTGCTGTTGAATGCATTGAATCGTGGAAGTGATTCGATAACTCAAGTGTTTCGAAGCGAGAGGATGTCGAATGGAAGTGTTTGCCGTTCATTGGAATCGTCTGAACCGTCGTTTTCGTTTGCAACGGAATATCCCTCACATTGTCATCATCATTCTTTCATTTCCAATTCAATCATCATTATTAATTCAAATGCAATCGATGACAATGTCAATGGTGCTTCTATTCGACGTGTGTTTCCTCGTTAAAACGTTGTTGGTCGATGTTTTATTTTGTGAAAATGGGAAAATTTGGAATTGAAAATGGAAATTCCTTGTGATGAATTACATTTGGCACGAACCGTCATTTCCATACGGCGTACCAGTGCTTTCACGTCGAACGTCTTGAGGCGATCAAACTGTTTTCGTTTCGTGATTAATTCTTAATGGACACAACATGAGACGGCATGCTATCGAAGCTGTTTGAACGATAAATCATCACTGCGACGGTGAAGCGATTGGACGGAAGACAGTTGAATGTTTGGCATTTTGACTGGAAGACGGAGAACCGCAGCGGGTTGAACACCGCATACTGATTTTCTTTGGACGGTGGGAGGGAACAGGTTTTGGGGAATGAGTGAGATTTTTGAATCAATTATACCAGTTTTAGTACATTAATTTGAAATTTAGTACCAAATGGCGCATTTCGCTATGGTGGTTGACGGCGATTAGACCAAATTTAGTACACCAAAACCGCGAGCAAATACATGAAAATCCACGTAGAAACCGAAGTTCAATTGTACAGTAAATGTTAATTCCGTTGAATGCATTGAATGTTGATAGCAACAGGCATTTCATAGCCGCAATCCTGCATTAAGAATGTGGGACAATGCAGACGAAATATATTTTGCATTCCAAATCCACAGGCATACAACCACACACATGGCAAATCAACGTACTCGAACCACCGAACAATATTTGCACATTACAAATGACACACAAGCTCGCAAACTCAAATGCACACACACACATAAACAAACACACAAATGAACGTATGGCTTCTGCCAACCGAATATCTGATTTGAATAATGATTTTATAAATATTTGTTTTAACTGAGGCCATTACTTAATGGCATTGGGATACGGATGACGACCGCAAACTCTGAATGCTGCATTGGGTGCTGGAACGTCGAAACAAAATGAATCGATGGCTTGATGCGTATTCTGCGAATTATTTGCTATTGGGTTCCCGGCCGACGGCATATGGAAGGGAAGAATTTAATTATGTTCGAATATGACAGCTACGAAATATTCAACAAATGTGGCGCGTGGCATTACGCGCTCGAAGGCATTTTTGCCAGTGTGAACTTTCTGGTCGAAATCGCAGGTAGACCCGATGAGGTTGGCATAGGAACGTAGATGCCAAACAAATTCCAAAGGCACTCGTCCAAGACCGGTATTTGCTTCTAATTTAATATCGTTAATGCAAATTGAATATTGAATAATAAATTATTGGGATTCCGCAATGGTTGCGGTGAAATCTTTCGAAATCGAATCGATGCGACGACGCCCTTTCACTTTCCGAACTGACATCGACATTAACGCTCATGGATTTGACTGAGCCCGAAACCACATTTAAATTAATTAGAAGACCTTTGTTCGCAAACCAACACGAAAATGCTATTCGGAAATTTTCCAAACATTGATTGTGTTTGTTCGACCGGAGTTCGTTTGTCAGGATTAGGCGAAGACTAATAAAAATTTTACCGAACGTTTTTCCAGTTTCAATCAATTGCTTTGTCGTTTTGTTGGGGTGATGTTTGCATTTCGAATACGTACCTTTTCGGAATTTGTTTACGACGCAGACCAAAATAGACGGCATTCTCCGGTGTATTGTACAAAAACCATGTCCAGACGACATTTGAGGCAAACAACAATTAAAATGATTTGAATGGGAAATACGATTGTAGCTTTCTTTTCCAAAGACTTTCATTAATGAGATGCACAGTCACGAATACGAGTATTTGGACTAGATTTTTTTTCCAGTTTCTTCATCAGACATAATAGCCTAATCTCATTGATTATTGATTGGAATTACTGTCTGACACGAGAAGTCGAGAACGTGTCTCGAAATATCCTTTGATGGGAGTCTGAAGGGCTTAGTGAGCCGCTGATATTAGATTTTCGCAATCGTACTAGAAGTTGTACCAGAGTATTCGATCAACATGGTGGCAGCGGTTTACTTTTGGAATTTCTACCTTTTTTTTAAAAAACCGTACTAAAATAGTAGATAATTTGAATCTTAAGTGTGTTCTAAAATGTGTAGTAAAGGTTGTACTAGAAGTTATACTAAACATGCAATAAAATGTATACTAAAAAGTGTACTAAACGTGTACTAAAGTTTATACCAGAATGTCGAAAAGAAATGGTAGTTTTGAAAACCTGAACCGCTGCCACCATGTTGCTCAAAAAATCTAGTACACCTTCTAGTACGCATGCGAAAATATGTTATCAGCGGAATGTTATAAGTCTGAAGCGTGACGTATCTCCATTTTAATTACAGAATCGTAATCACACGAGCTCCTCCAGGAATATTTCAACAAATCCCTCCATTCAAAATCATCAGAGCCATCAAAATTGAATGCAGTCTTTCGAAATATTCATTCAATAATACAGCAAATCCGACAGGCCGAAAAAGCAATTTCACTCAAAATATTTATCATCAAAATTCAGTCGCATAAACGAAATGACTTCCTCAAAAAGCAATCACTGTTGCGATTCTAATTAAATCCACTGGAATTCCGAAGAAAATGATTGTTTCTCTTCGATAAACGATATTCACAAACAAAAATCTCATATGCGCTCTTTACATGTAGGAGCCAAAACATCATCTGCAGAAGATGAAGAAGCAGCCATTTAATACGAATTGATTTTCGGATTAATATTCATTACGTTAAAATATTTGCCGACAGCACCGAAATCGCTGTGAAAGCCTCTGACCCAATTTCCCGGGAAACAGCGAGATTCCCTCTCAATGCTAGTTCCATCGTCATCATCTCTCTATTTGCTGAGCATAGTCTTTGTAACTCGTTCCGGTTTTTTCCTTTTTGTTTGCCTCCTTCCAACAATGTTCATTTGTCGATTAAATTATTCAAACAAAATTGTTTTAATTTCAACTGCTAAAACTCTTATTCGTGATTAAAAATTGAACGAGACGCAAGCCAACGTGTAATTTTATTAAAAACAATTTTCATGCAGAACATTTTTCGCAAAATAAATTCCGTATGAATTGTTAATGCGGTTTTTTGTCGAGCTTCCACACAGAATGTGAGACGTAAAGAGTCAGCCGCATAGACGAATCGCTCTGAATCCATTCAATTAATTGAAAAAGTGTGTTTCGTCTGAGTGAGAAACTCCAAGCGACGCTTATCCGCGAAATGTCATGGTTCCTCATTTTGCAAGCACTCAATATCGCGTTCTACGTTTATGAGCTCACGTTGTGGCATCACCATCAGAGCCAAAGAGTCGAGCAGCCGCGAAGCCACCGCTGCTGCGTCGATGGAAACGATGATATGAATGAACGCCAACATAAACATAATTCACTCACATGCGGTTCTCGCAATCATAAAATGAAAATTCCAAAACAAACGCCACACCGTTGCCGAATGGGAAAACCCTTTTGCGGGGAAGACATACGACACATCGAGGCCATTTTTCCATGCGACCAGCAAACATTTTTCTTATACTTGACTGGCGGCTGTTTCGCGAGCATTTCGCGGCTTTCCTTTCGCCAAGATGTGTCTTGACGCTCCCGTTGCACATTCACTTCATTCACTCCGTGAGCATTTTATATTCTCGCGAGCATTAAATTTAATACATTTTCGGATCGCATCAGAGCCGTTCGCGTTTCCGGGGCGGGCAAACGGCATTATATTAATTAAAGTACATTTGTCAGACTCCGTTGGCGGTTCCGCACAGTTCCGTGGGGCCATTTTCCGAAATGCTATCGTTACCACATCACCATGACTTTTCTAGCCCCTCGCGTCAACCCATTCACCAGCACACACACACACACACACACACACACATACCACAAATGTACTTGACTAATAAGCGAATACCACATACGGCATATCGCTGAGCAGCAAATCGCTAATGTTTGCCGCGAAACGAGAAAATATACGCCAAGTCAGTCGTCAGTCTTAACAAATTGCTAGTAGCAATCGCAGACGCATTGCAAGGCATTGGGACGCATCAGCTATCCGACGTTCCCATTGCGCATTTGAAGTCCTTGTGGAAATTTCCATTTGCTGAAAATTCCGGAATTTCGTGCGAAAAATCAACAAATGCAAATGAGCCCCCCCAAAATACAAAAAAAAGAACTCGAAATGGCGAAAACAACAAACAACTGACTGACTCAAATGAGAATTTATAAGTTTTTTAATTTGTTTTTTTTCTCTCTCTTTTTTGCTGTCGCATTCTCTCTCTCCCATTTCTCAGTCGTACTTCCGTTCATTCGTTTCTGGAACTCCTTGCACGCATCTCGTCGGTCTTTTGACGTTTGTTTGAGTTGCTGTTCCGCATTGTGGCGACAAAATGGACGAAAAACAAGGAAAAAAAAGAAAATTTGTGAAAAATTGAAATTAGCTTGACGTTTATTAACAGCTGAAATGTTGACTGAAGGCAGGGTCTGCGGTTGAGCGTGAAGTGTGATGTGATGACTGGTGTTCGTGCTGGTGTTGGTGCTGGTGTTGACGGTGGTATGTCGAAAACTCCAAACTAATTTGTGGATTTAGGAAATTCCGCGCCATCGAACCAACTATTTTCGACTTGGCACATTTGCCAAAAATGCGACAATCAGCCAAAATGCAGAAGCCGTCGTGACCGTATCGAGTTTTGCGAAAAGTTTCCCATCCGAGAAACGACCACCAATGGAAATGAGAAATAACAAGAAAAAAACGCAAAAAATGGTCAACGAAAATGGAAAATTAACATTTATTTGCATTCATTTGTGTGTCTGAAATGGAGTTCGGGGTCAGTGGATTGAGGTAAAATGGGGCCAATCGTCCAACACTGGGCCACTGCCATTGTACGTTGGGCATATCGAGCACATGCCACCATTTTTCCGGTTCATTCATTCGCATTATGAAAATCATAAAATGGAAAAGCATTCTCGTGTTCCATTCAATTAGAAAATATCATTCAGCAGCAAAAGACGCCGTGTGTCACCGGTAATGCACTGAGAGCGGGATGCAATCAATTGTCTACACGTTTAATGGTCTTGATCGGCTTTCGCATTGAATGAAGACGATTTCCGACAGAAGCCAGAGGGACCAATTACCGTTTGCGTTGCAACCCCATCGTCTACCCCCTCGTGTCTTTCACCTGAAAATGGTGCCTTCCCTCATTTCCATTCCAACCCGTAAATAGCTGCATTCAAAACAACCTCCGCAAGGCAACAAACGGAAGGAAAGCGCAAATAATTGCATAATTTTTTCTTTTCTTTTTTTTCGAAAGAAAGAGAAAAAAAAGAAGGAAGAAACGATTTCTTTCCCCTTCAAACGGAAACAATTCACGAGAGTGGAGGCATTGAAATCCTTTATGTCTCTCATCCATCGTGAACAGCAGCCGCAACCGCGGCAACGGCAACAACAGCAGCAGCAGCGAGAGTCGCACCACGAAATGCGGTTAACGATTTCACATTGTTATGATTTAATTAAAACGAAAGAAAATGTAAATCGTTTTGCGAAATTGCTGAGCCAATGATGACGATGACAATGCCATGAAAGCGTATAGGTTTTGCAAGGCATCGTCATGGCTGAATTGGCAATGTCTTGTTCTTGCAAATCGATAGCAACGGTTCTTCTTCATTTGGCTGGCGCAAATAAGCGGAAGCGCGGCGGCAATGACGATGCCGATGCCGTTGCCAATGTTGGTTCGCTTGTTCCGAAACGGCAAACATTTATTGTTATTGTTATGGATGCTAATTATGCGACAGAATGTTGAATTATTAAAATGACTGAATTGAAAATAGCGTTTTTGTTGTGCAAACATATTCGCTTATTCGGTGGGAATTTGAAATGACAATGTAGCGATTTTGCTCATCTTGTTCTCTTCCTCTATCTTTTCCTTTCACATTCAGCACGATGTGTTGATGGAATTCGGGTCAATTTGGATGGAGATCCAGCTGCCAAAGTGTTTCAATGAGATGATCGTCGAGAACTTAATTGGTCGGATTAGCATTTTAAAGTTGATGAAATGATCGCAGTTCATCCACTCTGTCGACCACCCATCTCATTCGCCAGTCATAATGCATTTAAATTCATTGCATCGCTGAACGTTTCGAAAACACTTGAAAAGCGTTCATGTGATTGCATTGGGGCCGTGTTCGTCCTCGGTGAATGGAACGGCTCGAACCGCTGCTGGACACACGACGCATTTATGCAAACTCATTTTGCAAAGCGAACGGACATGACCCAAGCAGTCAACTCTGGTGCATGCTTTGTCAGAAATCCAACCGAAACCACTTACCCACCCGTCCACTCGCACACACACACCGCACCGTCAAACCGTCAGACCATTCGAAATTAGTTTCGGTGGTGAAGCTTGCGTTTTGAAAATGGGCCTCGGAAAACGTCGATTCGCAAAATTAGCTTTTCATTCAATTATATTCGATGAGCCGAATGGGATGAGACGTGCATCACAACCACAACGACCGCCAGCATCCGAAACGATTTCATTGATATTCGAATTCTGGCAACGCATCAGTTGGGCGAGCGTAATAACAGCGATCGAAACTAATCGCCATCGATGTTGGCCACGAATAACACAATATTACATGGTTGGCCGTTATTAAGTGTGTTGTTTACCGTTTGAATTTTATCAAATGTTGTCCATCTTTTGTTAATTACAGTAACCGGTTCCATTATTTATCCGCAGTTGTCCATCAGCAATTTATTTCGGTCGTTTGAGTTTGATTCGCCATGTTTGTCATTTTGTCGAACAAAGCTCATTTGACTCACCCTCGGTTGGCGGCCGGAGTCGGTTGTTTTTCGAACGACTTTCCATAACGAGCCCATCATGACCATCCGCTTCGGAACAATATCGCTGATGAGACCATTCACTCGATTCGAACACTTTGCCTATCACTCACACAGTCACTTTATTCTATCAAAAACGTCCTTCACCACGTCCACGTCCACGCGCTCGCCTCGTTCCTCGCTCCACTCCCTCGTCGCTACAAAGGCCCACTCAACTCTCGAGGCATTGGAAAATGTTTAATTTTCAACATGTGGTTTAACCATCTGTTTAGTTTATTAGTGTTTGTTATTGCTTGCTGAACGACGATGCGAACACAAACAACAACATCCATCCACCACTCAACAGACGCATCATCGCACGACATTCTGTCATTTTCCATCCGTTCCGGAAAGATAAACCGCAGCAACAATGTTTGCTCAATGATTTTATTTGCCGGTTTTTTTTTTCTTTTTGCTCCTTCCACGAAAGATGACGACCACAAATGACAAACGACCGAATCGAAAGCCAAAAGAAATGCTCCGCAGTGATGATGGCACATCGTCGACCGGGGGAATGAGATGGGATAACATGCGGGATATTGCTTTATAAACATGTCCTTTAACGAAATGCCGAGCCTTGGGATTTTCTCTTGCTGAAGGGCAACCTTCGACAGGACATCGATCGATAGCCAATTCCGACTTTATTGAAATGAGAGGCTTTGCTGAGTTTCAACCCAATCGATTGCCTCGCGACAGGAATTGCTTTTGATTAGTTGTCGTCCCTTTGCTTCTTGCGGAAACGGTAAAACAACGACCAAAGGAAGTGCACTAGTTTCGACACCTTCGCTCGATTCTCACAATCCCGTTGTGTCACCTATCGGCCATTTCGAGGGTATTCACGCATAAATTCTACCATTTCCGGGTAATTCAAAGACAATAACATCAGATAATGTGAGTCAAGGATTTCATCTGCTTCAAGAGCCATTCCCGGAATGTGTGTCATTTCATTGTGACATGCAACCATGTCGCCGGCACGATTCTTTTTTGTTGTTGTTGTATCGGTAAAACGGAATTTTTATCGAAACGACGGCACCAGCACACACACACAAAGACAACGATAGTAGGAAAAAAAGCGAACGTCCCAAATTTGACATACGATCATGGCATGACCGTTTTGACAGTTGGACCAGTGCTCCATTAGGAAACGTTTTTCGGCGCGCAGCAACACACATGGTTTATTGCATGCCATGCCGAAGGGATATAAAATCATTTTAGCATTTTATTCCGGTGCTCAACTTTTCATATTTATTTTTATTGGTATTTTCGGTGCTGGTTTCAGGTTTAGTTGTGGGTAAAGAGGAGGGAGATGGAGAAAAAGCTAAAAAAAAAGAAGAAAGTAGATGGAGCAAGAGAGAAGGAACGATGGAGGATAACCCATGAGTGTTACACCGGATGAATGGTTATGTCACGAAGCACAAGGAAACGTCTGTCGAGATAGTTATTGCTGGATGGCAGGTGGCGTGATTATGCTGTTGGCTGTCTGTCGATTGAATAATTAAACGAATGCCATTCATTCCTTATCCATTCACACATTCAACCACTTGCCCGTTCATCCATTCGTTTGTTTGGATGGGCGAACTATGATTTTTCAAACAAAAATGGAAAAATAATGAGAGTTGAACAGTTTCATTCGAGTGGTGAACGTGGCGGTTAGTTACATTCCGCATCAATGACATTTAGTTGGAAGCTAAAACCAACGCCAAACCAAATAGAAATGTGAAAAATATGCCGAAAAACAAAATACCATAAATTTGTTGAATGTTTTTATTGAGTTTCCCTGTTCGACCTGTGACCGGTCGAGCATGAATAACTTGTTTGAGCGAAAAAACACGTTAAAGGTTGCACTCGAGCACATCCAACAATTTTGTTTGCTGACCGCATCATGTTGTGGTGGGTTTCAAGTTTGATCAATCACATATTCACCACGATTGGTGTACTGAGGCCCTTTGAAGAGCAGTGCAAAAGGATAAAAGGACTCCGTTTACTCACTCACTCCATCGTCCATCGTAACATCAGGTGTAAGTGTTGCAGCCCTTGCGTTGTCTACTCGTCGTAATTCACGACGCTTAAACGAATGAATAATGTCCCGCTGTAAATGAAGACATTTGTGACACAGAGACAATGACGATGAGTTGATGAAGGGTTGAACAGAAATGGCCTACAGTTAATGAGCATTCACATCGAGTCGTATCACCAAAATGGTTCCAGGTCAGACAATGTCACCCAGCACCCGCTCGCATTGGACGCATCGCACTTTACAAACAAAGTCATTAATTTGGATTTGTTCATGCAATTATTCTAATTAAGACACTTAACCATTTGTGACACACCAATGTGACGCGTTGCTTGTGACAGGAGAGAAAAAAAACCGTTCGTTGAGTTTGCAATTTCTGGCGAAAATTACAACTGAAAAACACATTTCTCGTGGCGATTGGATTGGAATGGGTTTTGTCGTCGGTCTGCTGTTGTCAGTCATTCCCCGGTTTGGTGGTGACGGTGGCTGCCAACATGGGAAACGTGCCAAGACGGCTGCCATTCAAATTGAATGGTGGAAACATATTTCCGAAAAATCCCGTCATCGTCACCATTTCCAGGCGGCATTCCACGTTCGAGTTTGGTTGTCGACGCGATTCTCGTGAACGATGGTTCTTCCGCAATCAACAACATTCGCATTCACATCGAAGCGCTTCCACATCGTGCATGTTACGTAACAACCGGAGCGAAATTCTTTTGCACGTTTCTCACACACGATGCTGGCTCACATTCTTATGCATTTTCTATGAATTGCCTTCCGTTCATCGGCTGCCCTGCACGGTGCACTATGGCCGTTCACATAATTCCATTTCGACGAAAGTCTTCATGAAGAAAACTTAATTTCCGATTTGTATGCACGATTCGTCGTCCAGACGCTTTTCGACGAATATCTTTTTCACATTATTTGATGCAGCTGTCGAACCAAAGACGATAAAAATTGCATGCAAATGCCATTTGCGATGACAGGCGACGAAGAGAGCAATCATCAAATACAAAATGGACTGAGCAGTTATTTTTAATGAAACAATCGCATGAATGTCGCTTCAGAGAATTGCGATTTTTACGGTTGCGACGCGACAATGTCTCTGTTAAGCGTTTCACGAACAGTGCTTGAATTCGATGCTTAACAGTTCATTACAAGTGGATTTATGCACCTTTTGTGGTGTGTGATTGGAGCGGTTATTTGGGTTCGACGAGCGATGAAATGATTCAACCCAGCCCTTTGGAACGCAAAGATGCAGTTTTTCTTCTCAACACTCAAGCTGTCGCGTTCCATCGAACTGTAAATACAGTCATCATTGATCATCATCGCACCATGTAAATGTCACACTGAACCATTGAAATTCTTCTTGTCGATTCGAAGCAGAATGCTCCAGTGAATCGTCAATTGTTTGGTGAATAACTTTATTATGCACTTCTGACATTCAGCCGTGGAAACGACAACACAATCACAACATTGCACGGAATCGTTGCGATAGTTGACGCCAGTTGCCCGATATCCAACCGAATTCGACAAGCAGCAGTTTGCTTTTCACTGTTATTTGTGTCATCCTCATCGTAATCTTCGTCGCGTATCGTCTTCTTCAATGTCGTTGGAATGCCACCCATCGTCACCCACCCGCGTTAACTGAGCAAACCATCTCACCGTCATCATTGTCATGGCAAAAATGTTTATTTTCACATTCTATTAGCATATTTCGCTTACTATTTGCCAGAAAATACGAACCGAATTTCCAACCAAAAAACAAACAAATAATTTTCGTGGAAGTTTCATTTTGCGGAGCGGTGGCAGCGCCGCTTCAGTATGTCGATATGCAAACGATGCGATGCGGTAAAATGCATTTCACGGATTCGAGCTTATTTTGATAATATTTAAATACGAGCATTTATTTGATATTCGATTTTCGGTTCATTTTGTTTTGTATGATTTGGTCGTTCTGGCATTTCCCATGAGTTATCGGAACAGCAGCTTTCGATGCGGTGTTTGTTGTTGTTGTTGTTATTTTTTCATTGCGATCAATATTTTGGAGGAAATGGCAACCGTGAATGAGCAGTTTGTTTGCATTTTGTTTTATTTTTGGTCGAATTTTTGGTTTAATTTTCAACTGAATCAATTGCTAATTGGCGCTCTCTCAACGTCGTCATGGCAACCTGAGCCGAAACATGGATTATCTGTCGAGTTTTCGAATGAAAAAAAAAACTTTTTAATTGCGACTAATTGCAACAGCAGATTGAAAGCATCTGCGGCCGGATTTTCAGTTCTGGAATGCCGATTGAGTGAGTTTCATTAATATCCTGAATGGGTTATTTGGTGATGACCTCGATAAACATGCCATGAGCTGTCATTCAGAGTCGGGAGGATCGAATACCGGGTACCGAGTATCGTCAACCAGCCTGGAGGCTGACGATTATCTGCCCATGAAGTGATTCCCATCAATCATCATTACGGCGTTCACTTTGGTAGCGAACGAAACAACAATAACTCGTCCATTCCGCATGGAATAATCGTTGTGCCGAAGAAAGAACGACCATTTCCAATTCCAAGTCCCGACACCATATCGTCCATTCTCTCCTCTCGCCCAAAGCGAATGACAAATAACAGGAACAACTTCAATTTCAGATGATTTTCAATTTGTTTGGAGAACTTCCACAATATTTTTCACTTTTACCCGGTGGCTTGGCCAAGCGACAAATCTCATTTGATTCGTTTCGTTTCATTTGGATTTTGATTTGTTCGAAATCAATCAATCATAGGATGTGCGCTCAGAGTGGATTGGACGGAAGAGATATTTGAAAGACGATTCGAAAATCTTTTAGTGTTTGACACATTGTGTGTATGGGTGATTGTGTAAGTGTGTTTGTGCGAGTGTACGTGTGTGTTGTGTGGCGAACGCAGACTGTGACGATGATGTTTGTTCGGATGTTTGACGAAGCAAACGTAATGAAACATTGTGCCGATAAATTGAATTCATAAATCACGGCCGACGGGTAGAATGTGTGTGTGCGGGGGTCGGTGGATGACATTTAAGAAGCTGCCTGATGGTAATTTTATCTCTTTTAATATTTAATTTGGTTCACATTCGAATCGAACCGGACCATTCTCAGATGTTCTCAAGAAATTTCCTAATGCAATCGGTCGATTCAATGTCTGTCTAAATCGGCAATCCTCTTTGGATGTTCCGGTATGATTGAGGGATATTGATTGTATTTGCATGGCTTTGGGGGGCTTTTGCCTTGTTTCCAACTCAGCGATTTCAGTATTTCGAGCTCGAGGCCGTCCTCAGTCGATCGATCTTAAGAGGGAGGTCTTTGTCATCGTCAAAGGCAAGACATTTCGTTTTGCGCCAACTTTTCCCTTCGAACCATATCAAACCCCATCCCAGGCAATCAACCGTCACCATTTCGTGCTGTCAACCAGTTTTTCCAGTTTTCATTCGAAACCGTCTGCCGCATTGTGTTATTGAAACGATTTAATTTTCTTTTTCGAACAAAACAATCAACAATTCTACCGCAACAAATGAGAAGGCTGAGCGAAACAGGTTCGTGAAAACGGAACGAAACGAACCGAACCAGTACGACAATATTTACGTCTGAAAGAGATATTACAATTACGACGATTGTTATTATTATTTGGGCCGGCACAAGCAAAGAAAAGCGCAATAAAAACCTTCAGCTGAAAGCAAACAAGCGACCGGAGAATGAACAACACGAAAAAGTATAAGAAAAGAATGGCAATACGAAACGACCGAGCAGAAAGCAGAAAGCAAAAAGGAAATCCAAAAAGGAAAGAAAAAAAATGATTTTGTGAAAAAACAAACAATGATTTCTCAAGCATCACCTCATTCGGTGGAGCACACACACACATACACACATCGAGTCCATACACAAGCATGCCATATGAGGCCCATTCACTACGCCGCTTTCACAAAAACCCATTATGCAATAACACAACGAATTCAAGGAAATAGTTTGCCATTTGCCTGGTTGAGCATGTTCTGTCAGGCGAGGAATATTGAAAAAAAAGAGAAAAAATGAAGGAAAAATAGAAAAAAAAACTTTCGAGAAAATGTTCGAAAGAGCTTAAGAACGATGGCATCGAGAACCAGCGACCGACGAAGAAGGAGACGATTGAGGCGAACGAAAAAAGATGAAATCAAACCGTTTGATGACATTCAAAATTCTGTGGCACGCATAAAACCGTTCTCGAAGAGTGTTTTCTCGATGCGGTGATGGTGGAACGGCCGTTGAGAACGAGAGGCAGGGAATCTCAGAGGTTCATTTCCCGAATGGAATTACATAAGCTCATACAAGTAGTTGCCATTCGCACATATCCCAGT
>JANSTV010052760.1:0-13612 GCA_027564135.1 Lestremia cinerea
AATAAATGTAGAAAAATGCTTCAGTGAAATTGACAATATGCGCGCGGATCTCCGGCGAATGCGAATTGCAGATAACGGAAACGAGAGAAGAAGAGAGAAACGAAGCTTTGAACGAGCAATGGTTGGAACGCGATTGATGATTGATCAACGGGCAAGGTGGCTCGTGCGTTTGTGTGACGACGGTGTGGAGTTGATCGCGACCCCGTCAAATTCATGCGGATTGAACCAACAAGAATGCAATACGGCGAAACAATGACACTCGTAAAATGCTCGGGGCGATAAAATGCCAACAACAACAGCAACGACCACGTCATGGCGAACATTCAACGGCGTTTCGCCCAATCGGCTCCTCCGTTCATTGACTGGCTCTCGACGATGTGATTTTCCGATTGGGCAAATCATTCCGCGGTTTTTATTAGGCAATCGATCTCTGATATGCTAATCAATTCCGACGCGAATTCGGATGTGGCCAATGAGTCTTATTTAAAATTCAGAATGAGAAAAATTGGCCAATAAATGCGAGCATTCGCTTGGTCATAAAATCGAGAAAATCATTTTGGCATTTCATTTCCACGAGAATTTTCCGTCTATGGATTTTCCTTTGTTTCTCCTCATTCCGCTTCTCCTCGCGCACATTTTCGGCTATCGATTGCATGGCACGTATTAATATTCATGAACAATAAATATTTATGAATAAACTCATTTGTGAATTGAATATTTTCCAGCAGACTGTCTCCAATGACGCATTCAATTCAAATCAAATGAGAAATCGAATTAGCTCAAGTCAAAATTGAATTGATGTGCGGAAATGCATGAATGATTAGACAAATATGCGGACAAAAGAAATGCATTAGGGGTATCGTACTGAAGCGTGGAGTTTCGTGAGGCGAGCGGCGAGTCTATGGTTCGATCGTCCGGAATGACACGCGAGATGGAGGCGATACCCGAATTGGCAAGAAAGTCGATATTTTTTTACGGAAAATCTCTCCATATCTCCATTTTCGCTCTCTCTCTGTCTGTCTGTCTCTCTCTCTCTCTCTCTCTCTGTCTGTCTCGTTTTCCTTTTGATTGATTAAAAGCATGTCATGATATCTGTCACAATTTAAAAGGCGTGAAATTGGCTGAGATTTGTCGCTGAACTGCGGGGGTGGAAAGTGAATAATCCGGCTTACATGAAATTCAGAGCTTTTGTTCGTCTTTTTTCCGATGTGAGTGACAATGTGAACAACAGTTGTGCGACTGAACACCGATAGTGCGGCGTGGCCCAACCAACGATGATGAAATTTTCATCCGAACCACTCATCGACGGTTCGAAAGGAGCGCACCGGAGGAGAAACGCGACGTCCGTTAGTTTTTACGATTATTGTTATGGTTATGATTATTCGACAGGATGATTGTTATTTCAATTTCTAAAATTTTCTAATAAACCAAATTGAATACTGTCTGAATGTGCGGGCGATACGACAAACAAATTGACATTGGATTGACATATTTATGAATATGAATAATTTATTCAAATTTTGAAATGGCAATCGATTTGAATGACAGGCCATTGTGGTAAATTTTTCGTCGCTTTTAAATATTTGTCCGGCGGACAAATTTGATGGAAATCTGGCGATGATCATAAAACGTTATGAGCTTCAGTTGCGGAATTGACATTGTCTGTGAAGCGGCGCGGGGAGGAAAGTGAGAAAGACGAAGAGATGAACAGGAAGGGGGAAACGAGTCACTTGAAATACCCTCCACTCCACTCCACTCCGCACCCAAGCGGCTGAAGCGATTGTTTTCCGTTTTCGGGGAAAAAATAAAAAAAAATTTCTTTCTTTCAAAATGTTAATAATTTCATTAAAAAGTGAATCCAAAGTGAGTTAATACCTTTAGTGACTAATGTATTCATGAGAACGGGATGTAATCGCTTTAAAGAATTAAAATAATAAATGCGTGTGTTTGGGTTGCGGATTTCTGGAAAAAGGGTTGCGTTTATTCAATTCTCTCGTGAACATCGAATTACGTTCATCCTCCTGCAGCACACACGCATTGTTTGCATACGTCTAATGAGCGCCCAATTCAGGATTGGTGATGCTTTCTCCAGTTTTTCCCGTCGAGTGGCAGCGATACGCGATTCATATGTCTAATGGTAAATTAAGCGTTCTTCACGAGAGTTTTCGGGTGCGATGGCGATGTATCACCGACGGCGGCGGTTATTAAAATCCATTTTTCGACAATGCCAAGAATGTGTAAAGGTTTACGTCGATGCCTAATGCCGCCTGTATCGCCTTCCTTTCGCTCGGATTCACTTGTATTTCCGCTGGCATCTTCATCCAATATGATAACTCACTTGATGATTTACAAATTAAATTGTCGATGAAAATGGCAATGTAATCGTGGCATACGTTGCATTGGTCGGGCTAATGTGTGGCATGGATCCCGTGAAGGGGTATGTGCTAACGAACAGCATATTCATTTTATGTAAATTTTTCGGGTTCCAACTCGCACAGAGAGCATCTTCATGGCATTCCGACCGGAGAACCCACATTCATGGGTAATTCCGAAATGATTTTTGCGGAAAAACTACCAAGTTTTTGCCCGATTCCTCCGGTTGCTGTCTCGTCGTCGTGCCTTGCATTGTAATTTTGGTATTTATAAGTCTCAAAACGGTTGAAATTTTATCGAAATTTAATTTCATTTTTCGGCTGCGACTTGTTTGCCAACAAAAATATCAAAGTTTTTCCGTTTCGGAATGGGCTGCTAGTTGGTGACGGTGAACGGTGAACGGTGAATGGCGAACAATGGAAATGCCTGGGAAACATGTGTGCGAACCAAGTGTATCCTCGTGGAAGCCACTTAATGAATTAAGTTACGCGAATTTGAAAGTTCAATGCGGTATCGTTAAAATAAAATTAATGAAGATTTGTGGAGATTTCATAGTGTTTTGCAGTCAGTCGGAAATTTCCTTTTTATTGGATTTCATTTTCCTCGAAGTGTGTCTGGTGGGAAGTCGGGTGCGAGTGTCAGTGCGGTTTGTTTGGTAAAATGCAAATGATGATGTCAACGAACCGTGCCAGACTGATTGAGGAACGCATAACTGGAGAGTTCGTTGGGCTGTGATCGTGACGAAGAGGGTTTTCCGAGTGAAATTTTCGTAATTTTTTTCGTATTTCGTATTTCGTATTTTTTCGTTATGCCTCCGAACCTCAGGTCTATCTATCAATGAGCATGAACTCGACACAATCCAGACGATACTCGTTCCACTGAGCGATCTCGCCGCCCTTCCGCGGTGCATTTCACATTTCATTCAGAAATTACAACGTCTCCATAATTATCCGCTCGGCATTTCACTCATTTTTTTTTTCATCCTCCATTCAATATTATTGTTTTGTTTGCGAAACTCTCTCGTTGTTCGGGAGAAATATGAAAAATATATTTCCGGATCGTGAACGCATCCCTCAAAGTTTCCATTCATTCCGCATCCAACCACCAATCAACATTCTCAACGTCAACATCTCCGTTTTTGTTGTTGTTTCTGTTGGTTTCCTTTTCCTTTTCGGTCGAGCCGTCATTTTTCTATTCGATTCGTATTCCCTTTTGTGTGCCTGCCTGTTTTGGCTGGTCCATTGTTTCCTCGTCATATTAATTTCATAAAACATGTCTTCATTTTCGGTTTGAAACGGGATTCTTGATGAAAGGTCCGATCAAAGTTGACGATGCAAACGAGTCATATCGATTAATACATCCATCAACAGTGTTCGTTTGTGGCATCCTGCAACCCTTTTCCCGAAACATGTCGGTTTGTTTTCATTGTCTTCCTGTTGAACGAACGGCAATCGGCCGGGATTTTTAATTGTTTGGATAGCGAATGTCAATAAACATTTCGTTTGGCTTTGGCTTTTTATTGTGACGAAGCCCTTCTGGAGCAATCACTGGGTTTTTTGCAAAGTCCCAAAAACGAGTCAACGCATAATGAAGGATATTTGACTTGAACAGCAAACATCAGGTTGATATTTGATATTTTCCTCGTGATTAACGAACCATTCACTGGACTGGCATTAGGTCAGTTCCCGAACAATGCATTCGACCGCAAACCAGCCTCCGTTCTTGCTTCGGACAACCAACTCTAACTCACAACTGATGTTGAGCCCTCAAGAATGCGAGGAATTTGAAACTTCAATGAACTATTGTTGAACGGATATTCATTTGAAATCAAACGAGAAATCGAACTGAATTCCCAATCCCATACATCCCATGCACGGCAAAACCAATGAGATATTCGCCATCAATTGTCTCGTCAAATTGATTATCATTTTTCCCTTGAATGGACGACTCTGATTTCGAAATGAATCACAATAAAACTGAAGAATGGATGCGTTCATTTCGAAACGCAAATTGGTTCGGTCGAACAGCCAAATTGTCGTTCGTTCTTCGTTTTGTTTCGAATCAATTTCAGGCCCTTCTGGTCGGTTAACTTGCTCTCCATAACGCAAGGCATAATGAATCATTCCACATGCATATTATTGAATCGAATATTTTCAAGTTGTTTTCGACTTGTTTCGAATATCGCGTGTGTGTGTGTGTGTGTGTGTGTGTGTGTGTTGATCACTTGAGTATCGTTTTGGGATATCGTTTAGGCAATAATATTTCATTATATTGAAATTAAAGTGCCGTCCTCCATTCAACGGAGATGCTTTGAATTGAATCGAACCGCTTTCAACCCATTCCCATTCCCGCTACACCCTTCGACACCCATTTGCATGAACGAAATCGTTGTCGTGCTTTGTCCAAATCTATTTATATTTGTTAATGTTCGGACGTATTAATAGAAAATTAGCCATTGTGTGCTGGGCGATTGCCTTGCGTATGAGCGTTCCAGTGATGTTTTGGATGTCACCGAAAATGGTGATGTGTCGGTTGGTGGTCGTGCGACCAGAGTGGACGATACACTTTTAAGAAAGCAACTAGAGTCATTTGAGTGGATTAATAGGAAAAATGATTGCTTTCGAAGAGGGTTAAACCAAGCATTAAGTCGCCCAGATGTGACCACTAGTTGTTGTCTTTATTGGATTGTTTGAAGGGTGCAATTGCTCCGACTTCTTCTTCTCCTTCTTCTTATGTAGTCATGCACGCAAATTACTCCACCGATCCAACTGAATGACCCCGGCAGGGCACTACGCTCACTTCCAAGTGTCAGTCCAGAGTACTCGAGATATTTTCTTGCGACTTATGACTGTTTTCAACAATGCAATTTCGGTGACTGAGAAACACTCATCAGGTTGATGTGAGCAGATGAAGTTCATGATAATTCCGGCAACTGTTTTTGCAGTTCCATTCAAATGCTCATTATTGCGTTTTGTCGTCGAAATGCCAGAGCTCCTCCCAGTTAGTTTCATTGCAATCTGCTCTATTCGTCCCCTTCCACTCACCGAAAACTTGTGTGCTTGGCTTTAATGATGCATTTAAAATTAATCGTGAAGCACTTGGCAGAATAATTATAATTATTATGATTATGATTATGAAGTGAAAAGTACGACACTCTCTCTCATTCATGTTGGCAGTCTGTTTGATTTTCTCCGTCGTATTTCTCATTAGCGTCTCACGGTGTTGCGTCCCCCCTCCGTCCCCCCACAGCACCATCTTTCGTCTCGGTCAATTCTCTGCATGCCTTCCGCCAATTCAGGTTGCTCGCTAATCTCATTCATTTCTCAATTTTCATTTTGATGGCTCCTCGCAATTGACTGTGTCCATATGCCAGCCTCAGTCTCCCGAAAAACTGTTAAAAATAATTTGAAAAAAAAAAAAATGATTTCGTAATCGCGCCAACACCCAGGTCTGCACACCGAAGGGGGAGTGAGATTATTAATTGCCTCATGTACCGCGATCCCTTGCCTAGCACCGTTATTCTTTCAGCCTTCGCGGATGCCCTTATTGACTAAGTTTTTCATTTCAAGCATGCACGTTAACGCTGTGTTAACAGCATCAGCGGGCGGTGCGCAAACGACGACACCAAAACGAACGTAAAAATTATTAAAAATCATATTTTCTTTCGCCTTCGCTTCATCTCTCCTTAAAAATTTTCCACGCTTCCGCAATCGATGATTTATGGCACTGGCACTGGCACTGCAGTTCAATTTACCACTGAATAATTTGAATTTATTCAATGTTGTTCAACCGCTTTTTATTATTATTAAAAGAAAAAAGAAAGAGCCTGGGAAACGGAGGGAAGGGAAAAGGAAAAGGAAAAGCAACGCAGCCAGCGAAAAGCGAATTCCACTCGCCCATTTGCTGTTTATGAATATTTCGGGTAATTTACAAGCGATGCGCGTTTTCCAAATATTTCCTTTGTGTCGACGCCATCGTTCATTCATTTTGCGAACTGACATTCAATGTGACAACATCGCGATAATGCATGCCCATTTCGGTGAGGATGAATTCAATTTGATATATTTCGCACCAGTGACACCGGTCCGCGGAGCGGTTCGATTTCGAAAACCTCAAATGGAAAGCGATTAATAGGAAATTACGATTTAATTCCTCGATTAACACACTGACAGGAGGAGATTTCCTCATCAAGCCAATTATTCAAATCAAATGCCCAATTTTTCACTTTTTTTTTCGTTTGAGCTCTTGAAAATCTATTCGGTCGACGAAACATGACGACCCATTTACACAAATATTTACACCACAATTACACCCATTCGTGATTTATTTAATTAAATATTAATTAACTGTCAAGTAATCCAACCTGATAACGGAAAATGCGTTCAAATGAGTTTGCCCTCGGTGTGCCATCGCCATCGACATCGCCATCGCCAGCGCCACTGCCATCCCACCACCACCACCCCGGACCCGAATGACCGAGAATTACTTTGCCAACAATTTTTTTCCCTCCTCCGTCCATTCTTGGCGGGTGTTCGCTTTAGTGTTTTCTGATTGTTTCTCGGGCATTATGATCCCTTGTTTTGCGTTGCGAGTATGATGTGTTTTTTGTGCCGGTTTGAATAGGAAACCCACCATCCATGCGGAAACATTCGAAGAACGGCCACACTTCGACATTCACACTTGGCCAAATCTAATATTTTCAAGTGAAATAGCATCATCTTAAGCATTCGGAATGGTGGTCGTCGTCGGGAACAATGCAACGGATGAAAAAAAAACATTCAGCCTGATAAAATGCGAGCACCCTCAAAACAAAGGCACAACAACAGCAACGGTTCGGGCATAGATTGCGCATTTGATACAACGCCACGAATGGCAAACAGCTACAAAGACGACGACGACGACAACGACAACGACAGCATCGCTGACGAACAAAACTATAAAGCATTTTCGTTAAATCGGAATTTTAAATTTTCACTCGATTTAATAATTTTGAAAATGACTTTTTCGTATTGATGAATGTGATTATTAAACGACTATTTAAGTCATGGTCTCGATGATTTATTAAATGCAAAACATGTTCCGCGAGCAGCAAGCAGCGAGCGCGCCGAATGGAAAATGGAATGAAAAGCATGTAAATTGAAATGGATTGCTATGTTTTGGTAGGTGCCATTCATTCAGCTGGGCAAATGGTTGAATCGCACAATAATCATCAGCATGTCGTCAATCGTTTTGTTGAGGTTCGGTTGAATGAGCAGCATCAGCCCGGAGGGTGATCGAACACAGAAATGACTTCCGTCGTTTTGGCGTGTCGTGAGCAGGAGCCTTTTCGGCGAAAACTAGGAAGCATTTTCGAGCAACGGAGGATTCCGAATGTCTCGAGGAATGCGGTTATTGCCGACGAAAAAAGAAAAAGTCATTGGCAATGGCTTTGGTGATCGGAACGGCGGCGCACACCAAGACCCATATGTACCGTCGAAGTGAAAACCGATAAAGACGCAAAGGATGAACGCTGCCGCTGCGCTAGAGGGCTGACTGCGAAGCGCCGAGGAGAAAAATCATAAAAGATAAGATCGTAAAAACTGGAAAAAATTAAAAATGAACGTGATGCTCGTAAAAAAAGTGAGCATTCGAGTCGAGTCGAGTCGAGTCGAGCCGAGCCGAGCCAAGCCGAGCCGAGACAATTAAAGTATTTAATTTTTATTATTATTATTATTTTTCCTCTCTTGTTCTGTGCGCCTCCACCGTCCAACGGATTCCTGTTGCCACACGCAAAATACCAGCCGCCAACAAGAAGAATTTAATTTTCTTTGTCTTTTATGATTACGATTTTGAAATTTAATTAGAATTCATTAAACTTCTTTATTCGGAATGAATTCTTTGCAATTCGAATGGTGACTGGGCTCGAATGGTTCAAGATAGGTGCAATGGGCCCGGAGTGGAGGATTCCAGTCTGGTTTCGTCCTGAATTCGAGAGAAATAAAAACCGAAATAGTCGAGTGGAATTGAATTCTCGGATTTCAAATGCAACATCGAACCGTTCAGTGGATCACCAGCACACGCAAAACACGAGAACGCAATCTGCGATATAATTTGGTGGAGTGGAATGCTTAAAGAGATACTCTCCGAGCGCTCCAAAAATGAGAGGGAACTGTGCGGTGACCCTTTTCTGTAATATTTCAATTTGAAACAATCTAAATTACATATTTTGCATTCACGTTTCGCCCAGGACGATGTGAAGAAAATTCATGTTTATTTTACGAATGTTTCCAGGCGAAAATGGTAAGTGTTTGGATGGTGGTTGATGTGCGGCCCACAACGACTGTGGATTACTGATTCTCATTTTTGGTTTACCGTTTCTCTTGTTCGCATCCATGCACGGCCTCTGTGAACCCCACCCATGTATGTGCACGCCGGGTTGCATGCCAGTCTCGGGCTTGTGAATGAAATATATTTCGGTGGAGGTGCCGGCCATTTGTTTTGCTTACAACCAAGTCAAGACAATTTTATGTATTTTGGCCAAAACCGAAATGCACACAAGCAAATGGCGAATATGCGAATATCTCAGAGTTTGCTAATAGTTGAATGTTAAATAGAAGGACGAGGACATCTTTATCTTTATTCTATTTGTCCAATATTTTGGTGAACGCCATGACATTGTGAATACAGACAGATTAATGGAAAATACCCTTTTAGGCCAATTGTGTCCTCCCGTGCGATTCTCGTTTTCATTTTGCCATTGTCGAAATGAGCTCTTATTATCTGGTTTCGCCACAGGCCAAAGTAATCTTATTTCCAAAACAACGATGACAACAGCGTTCGGCCGGCAAGAATTCCCGCTCATTTCAGAACCGGCTCTCACATATTTCAGTTTTGGGGCGAAGTTAATACATTTTTCGGTTTTCAATTTCATGGCAGAGACTTTAAAACTATGACCGCCGAGTTAGTTGCTGTTGTTGTTGGATGCGGTTTGACATTCGCATACCCCAGAGCAGCGACGACAGCAAGTCATTATTGGAATCTGTTGAATTCCGGATCTTTGAAATCGCAACTCCTCGATGATTCGCAACGCGTATCGTTGAGACCGCAATCGAGTTACTCGATCATCCCAATTGTGGATCAGACTCAGAGTTCAAGCCAGAGTCAACCGCATTTCATTTCGGATTTTATGTTGCGATCAATAAAAATGCGATGAGACGTCATTCAAATGTTGAGGCGAAAAGACGACAGGCCCCCGAACTCAAACACAATACTCGACGATATTAACATCAAACGTGACTGTAAATCCGTACGGTTCGCGTAAATGAGGATATTTTACAACCTGAACGAATTTGTCGGAAACGAAAGGAAATTCGCTACCGTGGAGTTGTGTGTGTGTGTGTGTGTGTGTGTGTGTGTGTGTGTGTGATTTGCGCTGCGGATCAACGATGACGAAGCCGCTGGTGCAACCAGTAATGGCGGTAAATACGTAACATAGTTGAATAAATGGATTTCATTGTAACCATTTCCATCAACATCGCATTGCCATTGCCGAACCAGCGAATAGTAAAACTGATCTACTTCGCCGTTTATATCTTTTTCGGTTTCGCCTCTTGTTGTTCGTCGTCGTTGCGCTTCGGTTTTTTTCCTCTTTTATTTTTCCTCATTTTGCTCTTTTCTCCTTTCGTTCGTCGAGCAGATAAGTCTTGCAGAAAGAAAACTGTGTGTTCACGGTAGTAAATTTCCAATAAAAATCTTTAGGATGTCTTAAGAGCTTTAAAAATAAATCAGGAAAAAACAACGATCGGGACTCTAACATTCAACACAAGCGCCATTGTAAAATGTGCATATTGTGTGGTTGGTTGAGACGTTTGCGGCGACAACAACAACAAAAATTAAGTAATTAAATAGTGGAAAGGATATCGTCGGATGTCTTCATGGTTGCCACACAACGAATTTGATAGAATTCGAATAATTTCATTTGAAATTCAGAGTGCCGCTGATGCCATTGTCCGAAGGGACGTTCTGCGAGACATCGGGCGAATGTCTCTGATGAAATTAACTTTCCCTTTCAAAACTGAATAAATGACATGCTCAATTTCAATATTCGAGAAATTCGAAGCAGAGCCAATAGTTGCGTCAGGGAAGATGGCAGCAACATGGAATTGAAACTTTCGGCGAAATTGAAGTGCCTCGATAATCGTGGGCCCCCCGAATGGATGCATTCATTGTAGTGCCCGGCGATACACGCACGCACTCGCACACACACACACATCTTACACAGAGTACATTTCGCCAGTCAACCACCTACTCGGTCAGATGTATTGAGCGGAGAAAAAGGTAACTCAGAATCTCCATTACAGTAATGAAGTTTTTTTTACGGTTCGACAATAAAAACGACGAGGACGTCGGCGTCGACAACGTCGATGACGGCGAAGCCAACGAAGAAGACGAACCAAACAATTCGAGAAGAGTGAGAGAAACGAATCGTTGAAAGGGAAAAACATGAGTGAAATGTGCAATTTGGAACGGTCAAATTCATTCATAGGTCAATTTTCAAAAGTGAAAAATCTCAATAAATTGTTTTCTCTTTTTTGTGGAAACGAGAATGGGAATGCTTACGGTGGACGTTCCGAGAAGCTAATGCACAAAAATTTGCATGTTGCTCATGTGAGTTTACGAGCTCAAGGCTAATGTAATGAAAACAACTTGTTTACGCCGGACAATGTACGGCGGCAACAACGAGAATATGAATTGTATGCAAAGTGGGTGAGTGGCATTGGTTTTCGGCAGAGCCCACCCACCCCTGGCCGGAACACACCAGTCGGAGATGTATTCGCATTTTCTGCAATTTGCATGCGGTCAAATAATTTTCTTTATTTTTCACCATTTCTGGTTGTCTCGTCGTTACTCATTCATTCCCTCTCGTTGGATTTTTATGATTATTTCATTTTTTATGGTTGCTCTTACTTTCTTTTATGCTCAAGTTGCTTTGCAATCGCTTTGGGTTGCCTCTACAGACCGTTCGGGTGGTCGATGATGGCCGATGGACGTATCCTCTTGAAATATGTGATGCGTCCATGCGTGACCGGAACGAATTCGGAATGAATCAATTTCATCAATTGCAATGACGTCGGCATCGGTTACTCTCTCCACAGAAGCTGAGCGCTGAGACTCTCCGAAATGGTCGAACACAAAGCGATTCTCGTGTGAGCGAAGAGCTGTGATGGCGGTGACGTACACGTTCAACAATGTTTCATCGAAAAATAGAAGTGAAAAAAAAGGAAAGAATAAACGACGCGCCCGAGACAAACAATGACATGTGACTAAGACAACGAATGCATTCCGATGCATAATATGACGGTTGATCTTCTCAACTTGGCCAAAATAACTTGCCACATCGCATTATTCAAAATATAGCTTTACATTTTGTTTGCATAATAATCGTATGATGAAGACCATAAAGACGATGTTGATGATGTTGATGATGCTGATGATGCTGATGATGTTGATGATGATGTAACTTTTATGTCAACTACATTCGCATAATAAAACGTTTTTACGTTTGGAACGGCGAGGAGAGTGTGTGACAGTGATGACAATGATGATGGAAAACAAAGTCAACAAAACTATTCGCCGCCGTTGGAGGGATACAAATAAATCGCTGGCTTTGGAACTTTGGTCATATGCAAAACCAAGTGGATGCATCGACTTGACTATTTCGTCTTGATTTTTATTGGATTTTTCACTTGAGATGGCTGCGTGTGTGTGTCTGAGCCGTCTTTATGGAAATTCTGAACAATTTTCGAGTTTAGGATTCGTCATTGATGGTCACATGGAACTCCTTTGACGACGTTTTCTTCTCCTCCTTCGTTCCCGCTCGCATTCTTCGTCCTCGGCAAAAGGTCGATACGTCAAACACTAAGCGCCCTTGCTTCAATTCCACGTTCGATATGTTTTCGATAAGAAAACCCATTTATAGTTGGGAATGTGCGTAATGCCAATGTGACCGAGTCCCAAAACACGAAATTCAATTGCATGCAAATACGAATGGCATACAACAATCGGTAATCCAATATCAATATAACTCCATTCATTTCATATCGAAATAAAATCAAATTCTTTGCCGAACCGCCGACGAAGAGAGCCGAGAAAAAAGGAACTTTAAATTAGATGAATTTGAAAATAGATTGAAAAGTTTTGCGATTCTCTGTTCCCGTTGAACCCTGATTTTATTTTTATTATCTGTTGGTTGTATTGGCTGGCTCAGCTACCTCCGAATCATAATCGAATGTGTTGTGCATCGAATACGCAAATACCAATGTCAGAGTGTGTTCCGCCCGATTCTAGTTGCTCTCAATTCGATTTCAACCATATGCGCTGGCATACATGTTTAGTTGAACGAGGTGGATCTGGTGTGCGTATTTTGAGGTCGTCGATGATGTAGGCAATATTAGGTAGCAAAGCGGCGAATGGGGAATTTTGCGATTCCAAAGCCGAAGCCGAAACCGAAACAACGTTGCATGGAATTCGAGCATTTGGTTGAATTTGAAATTCATTCGTATGTGCGGATGTCGTCATGTGATTCGATTGAATGCAATGATTCAGTGTTTCTGGGTGATTCTTCCGCATGTGGTACAAATGAAGGATGAAAAGGATGAGGCTTGTGTACACAATGGGAACTACTTGCGGTCGCTAGGGGCCCGCCCACTGTCGTGCTATTCTTCTTTGATCGAATGCATTCACTGCAAATGCCATCCGATAAAATATCCAACGCAGGTACTTGATCGAATCTTCTTTCGATTTCATTTGATTTTCCCTGCGAGATGCGCTTGTTTACACCGAATAAACAAACAAATTTGAAATTTATCCTTTTGCGCACTTGACTGGCTGGCTCGTTGAGGTTCGTTTGGATGTTTTCTTTTCCTTCATTATCGTTGATTTGGCTGGCTGGATGCAACGAGGATTGTCTCTTTCGCATGTGATCTGCGAGTGTCTGTTGTCACATGCGAATGTTCTATCCGAAAAATGCAATTTCACAAACGTACTTGGTCTGATTTAATTAATCAAATTCGAGAATTTTGTGAATTCGTCGCATGTGCGCGCTCCCAAAGCCATGAATAAATATGCAAATTTCCTTGGCTTCCATCCTTTTCCATGTGAAATGAGCATCGCAGCATCGCATCGCATCGCATATACGCTTCACAGTTGATTGATACGAAATGGTTATTTTCATCGAAAATGGAATTTTGCATACGCGTAA
>JANSTV010052771.1:0-13611 GCA_027564135.1 Lestremia cinerea
CCTTGCGAGGGGAACATCCATCAACACTTAATTGCACGTTAGATTGGACGGTCAGATTGGTCGCATACACAGCATTGGTTGCGCCACGCCGTGCACGGCTGAAACCGGGCCAGAGATGGGCTCCATTCAACGCGATGATACGATTCAAAATCCAATTCCAAGGCTTTCCGAGACGATGGCCGACCATTTCCAATAAACATAATTTAGTGAGCGGCCGAAATTACATTCATGGACGGTGTGCGGAACACGTTCGAGTCGACGCTGGAATTTATTTTTTTCGAAAAGTGAAGCGGATGAACGGAAAGCAACAACAAAAGCCTCGAAAAAGAAAAAAACAACAACAACAACGACGACGGGAAAAGAAAAACTTTATCGTTCGCAACATGATGTAAAACGGTGGCTTGAATGCTCCGGAACATTTCCGCCGTCGGCCAAAGCATTATGTATTTTGCTCGGCAGAGCGCTTTTTATCGCTGCTTTGCATACGAATTCCGAAGGTGGAGCTCGAACGAGAGCGACGATCGAATGTTTACCTTAGAATCTCCGCCATAACGCTCCGCTGACTCTGGCCGTCACTGATACAGTTGCTGTCTTACCTGATGCCCCACGCACCTATCCCCCTCGCGACCATCCTTGAGCTGTTTTCATTCACAATTCGGACACAGAAACGGAACTCTTCAAAGTTCGCTCAAATGAGAAGCGACTTCTGATGATTTAATCTGTGTGCTCGGCGCCGCCGCCAGCAGGTGAGTCCGGCGAGGCGAGCATCATAATTAATATACTCGAGTTTATTATTTCTTACGTTCGCCAGCGTCGGTTTTTAATACTTTTGAACAATACAATACATCGATATTTCATCCGCCTTTGTTGTTGATGATTCGTTGTCGTTTTTTCCTCTTTGAAAGACTTGAAAAATGCGGAAATTGAAATTTTGATGGAAGAAAAAGTTCGAGTAATGATGATGCAGCAGAATGGGGATGAACTCTTGAGGTATTCAGCCGTTCGATTATCGGGCTTTCGTTCACATTGTCATTGAGTTTCGTGGGTTTACCGATGATCGATTGACAAATCGCAATTTTTCTTTTCGCCATTTTTGAAGAGATCGAACTTGTCATTCCCAATTTGTTCGGATAAAGTATATTCGACCAAGAAATAATGTATTTTGAATTGATTTTAATTGAAACATATGACATCGACAAATTTGTTCGCGAAAGAGAAAAACATTCTGTACTTTCAAAGTTCCAACGAACTAAGCATTTGGAATGCGTGTCATTGCTCTTTGATCAAAGTCTCAAATCCTTCTCTGGGAAATTCGAGCAGATCTGCATTCGAGTTTATGAATCGTCTAAACCTACAAATGGGTTGATCATAGTAATCTGCATGATACATTGTTTGTCCAGCGGAGCAGTCGTTTGCAGAAGGCGACGGCGTCTCCTCCTCAGATCGATGCCTCGGAAGCTTTCATCGAGAGTTCGCTGTAATCGCACGCTCTACATTGGCGGAAAGAGACGGAACCTGGAAGACCGGAGGGTGGCTGATTGCCATTGTCCCACTCGCGTGTTTGATTTTTGATTCATCTGTTCATATCGTTTCGCTGGCCGTCGCCCATTTACGTAGGTTACCCGTCAACCAGAGATCTGCGCGGGATTCCGCGTCCCTCAACTTGATTCTTTTCTGCTCATGCTCGCCAATTCGCTCATATTCGTGATCGCACAGCTGCCCGCTTCCGATCCCCATATTTTTTTCGACCCTCGCAAGAATATCCCCGTAATCAGACAATAGAGTTCTTTTATTGAATAGCCTCAAGGTGTCCGAGTGTGTCCATTTGGAACACGAAAACTGTTGGAAAGACTGGCCATTGGCCCTTCAGCAGTCCACACACACAATGAGATCGATTTCTAGCCAAAATCAGCCAATTCCCGATCCGCCTGGAGATATTCAAATTCAAATTCAAATCAGAATCAAATCACTGTCCATTCGACCGCAATCAAATTATTGCCGAACCGGATCAATCCAAATATTAGCAGGGCATTGATTTGCACAGAGCATCGCATAAAATAATAAAACGATAAAATGAAACATCACAAATAATTGCATTTGGGGAGATTCCGAATCGGAAAAACGCCAAACACATCGGATGGCCGGATTGTGTTGAGTGTCATCGCCCAAAGTCGATGTTCGCCATCAACCGAATTGCGATACGCTATCGAAAATTGTGTACTATTCGGATTGAAGGCGCTAACAAAGCCCGGTTATGGCGAATAACGTGACCAGAAAATCTGATGTGGAACTCATCCATAAAACCGACTCGCTTCAGCTGTTAATAACATCGTCATCGATGCTCCACCGGGCGACTCTCATTCGCCGTCTATCGTTTCAGCCGTTTCGCAGGGAAATGCCAATGCAGCATATTTTTATTATGCGAATAACCGAGCACATATCCTCCACATGAAACATATTCGAATAGCAATATGTGGCCTATTATTTGGCGTGCGATAAGTCGCCGTGACGGGCATGCATGCGATGCTCAACACACCATGTTGTGTTATTGTTACATAATAGCTGGATGACGGGTAACGGGCGATTCTGGCAGAGACGCCACCAATAGCGGCTGCCGCTGTTGTATCATTCTCGCATCAGATCGTCTGGGAAAATGAAAGGTTATTCCTTTTTGCATACAAAGCGAAAGCACATTCCATCGGCGGGTGGAGGGCGCCACGGAAATATCGCAGTCACTTTATCAAATTCTCTTGTCGCATCACAGGATTGGGAATTCACCAACGCTCTTTTGTTTTTTTCATTTTTGCTCAGCGAAACGCTGGAGGGACGCATTTTTGAGAAGAATTCTCGCAAAGATTCCAATCAGGGAATTACCTCTGAAGAATGTCAAGAGCTCTGTCAAAAAGCATTAATAGTTTAGTTGAATAAACGACGATGAGCTTACTTCGGTTTACAAACGAAAGGCGGAGCCACTAAAAATACCCCAAAAGTTGTGTTTACGTGATTTTCGGCAAGATTCAAACAACGAAAGAGACCACAAGGATGTTTCGGGGTGAGACGTCAGCTGTTGGCGATGCTTCGACAGTTCATGAAGAATGCTCACACGAGAGCCGGAGTGGTCGAGAAGGTCATCATCGAGCGTGCGACCAGGTCAATAGAGGCATTCCACAAACTTTGGAGCTTACTCAACAACGCCACCGTCGACTCTCGTCGATGCGATTAATACGAAACGCCCCTCTTCCTTGCCTCCCCCATGAGGGGAACACAACCCGACTGAAGAGCTGAGCCAACAAACGACCATTCTTCGAGCCTTGAGCCAACGAGCCTCACGTTGAGCAGCCTTCAATTTTCCACCTCAAATTATCGATTATCACTCCATCGCATGACATTGCATTCCGCCCCGATGAAACAGTGAATTGAAAATGTTTGCCAAATCCATCCGATGGCAGTTCGAGGCAACCTCATCCACGTAATTAAATGCTTGGCAATGTACGTCAGATCACCGAATCATTTATCATTTGGATTGCGAACGTTATGATTCATCAGAAAATGCTAATCCTCTTGCCGAGACTTATTTAGCATTTATGACAAATGATGACCCAAATTATGTGATAATGTCGTTGACATATTTCAGAGCGAGAGAGTTTCATTAAAAAAGAGATATTCTGCCAAGAATGACACACGGACACAAAAAGACGCAAGAATGAGCTCAACAGCCATCAAATTTGAAGAGCTGAAGCCACTAATGTTCCGCAAGGCGACGGGAGCTTGCCGACGAACGTTGCAGGAAGTTGGCGGGAACGGTGAATGGCGCAGAGGGAAAGCAAAAATGCTCGAATGAGACCCGTTTAATTGGAAACGCAAAGAGAATTGGAGATGTTTAATTAAAATTACACGTTTGTTTGGTGTCAGTGGTGACGAAGACACCTTTCCTGTCTCTCGAAACGATGGCCAGCGGTTGGGGGAGGGCGGGCGTTTCCGAATTAAAATGTCGAAAATAACAAAAGTCGAACGGTTAATCTTGCTCAGATCAGTCGAGATAGAAGCGAATTATGTACGATGAGTTCAGTGCTTGAACGCTGAATGGCATCGACGCTGGTGGTCGGGTGGCGTCGTTGTCGAACATCACCATCGTTCAAACGGACTGTCACGTCCTTCATATGAAAAGAGGAGAGAACCGGGCAGTGGAAAGCGGGAGGATGACGAGTAGCAGAGACGCTCGCTAGGCTACCGTGTCGAAAGCACGCGTCTTTGCCTTTCTGCTTCGACGAGAACGGCATTGTGATTGTGTCGCTTGCGTTGCTTTTTCCTCATGAACGAACAATTGGACTCGAAACATCTCGTCTTCGATTCGCGTCGGAATTCGAAACAAAAGAAAAATAATTAAGATTTCTTTCCTGCAGACGACGCTGCCTGTTGTTTTTCTTCGATTTCTCTGCCGTGGTTTCCTGTTGACATTTCGGCCGCCCCGACCACTGTCATCTCCGAAACGACACACGTTGAAAAACATGGTACACTTCAATGACCATGACATTGACGAATTCGGTGGCAAACACGACCGAGCCAAATGGATATTCTCGGTTTTTATTGATATAAGCATTTTGGGAATGGTTTTCCTCGTAAAAACCGACCGGAGGAAGCGCACAAGAACGGAAAAAAGGGAAAGGAAGCAGAAATTATTCGCAATGTTTTTATTAGTTTGAGCTTGAGGATGTCGCTTTTATTGTTGCAATTGAATTGAGGTTGCCAGATGGAATTCTAAATGGACGCTTCAGCTGGAACTAATTCATGGCAAGAGTGTGGTCGCCTCGAAGGAGATCCACGCCCTCTTGGTGCCTCCTTGACTTTGTTGCTCTCTATTCCCCATTCTCCGCTGCGGAAACTCATAATCGGGAATGAAACGAAACGAAACGAAAATCAAAACAGAAATGATGGAAAAATATTCCAAAACGGAAATATCCGAACGCGATGAGCGTCATCTTGATGAAGCGCTCTTTTTGTTTCTGCCATTTGCTCTGAAATGGCCATTTGTTTGCATAAAATTTGCTGCTCGGCCCCGGAACAAAGCGTACGGTCGTTGACAAGCATTTCGCAATGGCTTGAAATGGCTTTCTGGGTCGGTTGCGGTTAATTGTCTGGAATGAATTATGAATTTTGATTTCGACACATTCCATCATTCGTCTGCGGGCCCGAGATGGTTGCTGTCTCTGCGGCGAGATGTTGAGCTTACCGCCAACCGACCGCATCATCTCGTTTCGGTATCAACTTCAAGCCCCTTCACGACGAAAACCCCCTTCGATGTCCCTCCGATGGGAAAACCGTTTGGAAAACTTCAACGAAATGCAATTAAACGAACATTTCGCCGATGCCAAAGTTCGAATATTGCGACAAACTTCCCGAATGAAAACCAATTTCTCTGCAACATTTGATTGCTCACTGCAGAAATGGCTTGAAGCGATGCGTCCGTCAAGTGGCCAGTCGCTTTATCGATTCATCGACCGGGTTCAGTCGAATGCAAATCCATCAAATGGATTCCATATCCGAATTGAATTGAAATGAATCGAAACGCAATCACATGACAATCAACAAACCATTTCGGATTGGCACCGAATGTGTGATGAAACGGCGAAACATTGAAAAGCAATCACGTTTTACAGCTTGTGCAAATAGACCGTTGGTTGGAGTGGATGGAATTGAATACACTTTTAATTTAATTATGGAACGTTATTGTGGTCATTGGAGATCGTCTATCACATTGCGATGCCTGGGGATGGGTGTCAGCAACGTTGCGGGCTCGCATTTGGCCGGTGGCCTATTCGTGTGTGACACGATGCGCTCGGCAAATAAAGCGATTATCCTCTTGAGCGAAACGGTCGACCGAATGGGACTCGACCCGGAACGGACATCGAAACTCGCACAAAAAAGAGACCAAATGGGAAATCGAAAGGAAACCATCACCGATTCCAACTGTGAACGGTCGTCGCAAGCATTCTCGCAGAAATTTGGAAGCGATGCCAAACGAAAACGGGTGAGATTGGGTGTGTGAATATGAAGGATGGCTATCACGTTGCGAATCGTTCGACCGGACGTTGTGAGCACAGTAGACCTCTCGTTCGAGTCCCATTGAAATCCTCATCGATATCGATGTCGGATTCCAAACATCATTATCTTGGGCTGATACTGCCGACGGCTTAAATTCCGTATGAACACATAGTAGCGCCTTGAGCCAGCATCCCGAAAGCCCATAAGCGCGCATTAAAGCACACGTGGCATGAAACTGACATGTAATTAGTATCAATTAGGAGCTCACATCCTCCATTCGAATGAATTTCCTCCAAAGATCGCACGCTTTCGATTAAGTGCTCGACCGAAATATCGATTTCAGTCGTCAGTTTCGACGGCGGAACATGCCACTTTCGGTCGTAAATTGGTCTCGTGTCTCTTCTCATTTCGTCAATAACCCGTCCATCGATTACAGCAATTTTCCACCGTGAATTTTCCTCCAGCAAATTTCTCGCAGATTATTTTCAATTCCAAGGAATTTTTGATTAAATTTCCACAATTGCGGCCAAAACGATTATGGAAAATGGTTTTCCTTCATCTCCCGAAAAACCCATCGAACATTCGAACCGTCGGAATATCCATCGAAATCGATATGAGATTAATTTATTCCGAGTTATTTCATCAAATGAATGCCAAGCGGTTCCTCCACCCCGCCTCCGATGATCGTTGGACTGGATTCAATGAAATTTTCTTTCTTTTTGAAGAGTTTCAATTAAGTTTGATTGGAAATTTCTTGCGATGAAAAATGCCTGATGAATCTTCAATTATTGCGAACCGAAGTGATTAATCACCTTAGGCGAGGGAAATGCATTAGTCGGATGATGAAGGTGGCGTCGCGGTGATTTGATTCAGCCACGATTTTACTCCAGACGGTATTTAGCTTCAGCGTTAACCGTAACAGCCGCAACCAGCGTTAAGACAATTCCCCATCAGCTTTTCAAGTTCCCGCTAGATGGCTTTTCGGTCGAAAAAGAGATTTCGAGCTTTCGTTTGGATTGCTTTCGCAAGGTGATTGTGGATGAGAATAAGCGATTGGCTCGAGCTGGATACGCTTCTCACTCCTTGCTTGCTGGTTTTGATGAGAAAGCTGGTCGTCACTGACGTCTCTAGACCTCTTCGCTGTGCTCTTCTTTGAGCATCTTCGGCTCCGACGCAAGATTCAGATTCATTTGCTAGTCCACAGAGAAGGCAGAGAAGGATCGCAAGTCATGGCAAAAGGATGAGAAGTTGACCTCGACAAATGACCAACCAAAGAAAACACCGACATTCATTCAATAACTTAAAATCTTTGACAATTCTTTAATTGAGAACTCAAGCAAAAATGACTCCGAAAATTTAGATTCCATTGAAGACCACTCGTCGAATGGAATGAAAAAAAAACATGGAATTAAAATAAATTCCAAAAAAAAAAACCGATGAACAAATCGTTCGACGATGACTAGCGACTAAATGGAGTCTACTCTCCACACTTTAATTGAATGTTATCGATTTTGAATTGATCGACAGACTCTCGGAACGGGCATGCCTCCGGAATCCATCGCTAAATCACATTTGTCTTAAAAGTCATCGAATGATGGAATAATCACTGGCTGTTTTGAACATTGATGATAATATTTATGGCTACGTTGAGGTAATTGAATGGCTGCGTGAGTGAGCGACGAAGATGGGGTGGCTGGGTTTCCTATTCGATGAAGCTTAGGAACATCTTTGAAATGACTAAAATCGGTAATACTTTCATCGTCGCGCAATGGCTGCCATCACCATTCACTGAGACTTTGCTTTGCCGTTTTCCGCAGTAGAATGGGCCACCGTTCCGTCGGCTCTTTGGAAAATATGAGAATATTCGGGTGCCGTTGACAGGTGTTCACTCAACTCCTCTGTAAGGCGAGAGAAATCGGTTAAACATTGAGGTAAAGCTCCTAGAGGAGACCTACCGATCGTCACGAAGCCCCGCTGGGACGCGTCCACCTGTGAGAATATCTCAGCCGTTTGTTCGGTTGTCGTCGCCAACGTGTGACCGATGATGTTATGCAACGCTGTTTGCGTTAGCCGTCCAGGACCTTTGCCACAGTCATCGTACATTTTCGAAACGATGTGAATGAGTTCAATGGTCGGAGCGTTCTGGTGAATCAAGAACAATGCACAGTTCAAATACTTTCGGAAATCGATGATGCCGTTGGATTTCTGAGGAAGGAAGTTGCCGGTCAGTGTTGTACGTCACGCGGGGATCGCATTAAACCAACCTTGTCGAACAGCGTGAACAATTCCATTGTGTTGGGGTCGTCCAGAGAGATTTGCAATCGCAGCGCAAACTCCGCCAGTGTGACATTACAGTTGGCGTCGTTCACCAAATACGATGAAACCACTTGATCCTCGATGTTGGTCTTCGTCAGTCTGAAATGCAAATGGCATGTCAAACAGTTGCTCACTCCACGGAAAGCTGAAGCACTCACCCGATATTCTTGCGTAACTTTTCGATTTGCACGACATCGTCCGTCTGAGGGACATTCAACTCGCGGGCTCGAATCATCAGCTTGCAATCGTCGTATGTGTAATCGGACGTTGGCACGCCGTACGCTCTGGAAGTAGACCGCAGGAGAATGCCCATTGAATATTCATTTCACTTTCATTGGCTTGAACGAGAGTGTGACTTGAAGCGGACGAACAACAAAGGTAAATCCGTTTCGGAAATGCCAGTTTGTTCTTCGTTGAGAAGCAAACACGCATCGAAACTTGCTCACGACGAAATTATGAATTCTGAAAGCGAAAGCAATCACGAAACACCAACACAAAGCCACGTATCCGTCAAATCGCTATTGATTTCATGTTGTCAACCGTCAATGGCTGTCGAGAGATGTTTTCGACGAGATGGTGATCGGCGCCGAATTTTGTCGTTCGCGGAGATGTTTCTTCCATTGCGTTGACGACCCACACTGAGACGACGTTTGATGGTTGATGCCAATCGGCATCGTGAGGATGATTTGTCAATCGTCGAACATGAAAAATGTCGAGTGAATCATCAAATCGGCCACGAAACGGAAAATCAATTGGTTTCTGTTTTTTTTGCGGTAAAAATGGTGGATGAAATAATGAAGGACGTCATTCGTGCCGAACGAGTACGAGGTGACCTTGTCCGATCGATATTCCATTAGCGATGACGTAGAAATGTCTCTGAATTATTTCGACCATGGAACGGCCGCTTGATAACAGGTCATCGCGATGGAAATGTCGCGAAGCCAATTATGATTTATGGCGTTCACTTACTCGGCCATGTAGTTCCGCACGTTGGTTGCGAACAACTTTGGATTCTGTTTCTCCTCCTCGTTCGGCGTGTAAACGGGCAGGAACTCGATTTCGCAGTTGGTTTGGAATGAACAGAGGGTCAGCCAGAGCAGTTTCAGTCTGTGAGAGGGAGAAGGTTTTGAATCAGAATAACAGTTATCTCGAGGTCTCCCGGTCCCTCCTCCCCCTAAAATGGACGATGAACTTACACTCCAGGTCCTTCCCAGGTCCACGTGACTGTGTCCAATTCGTTGAGATAGCGAATCAGAATGGGCTGAACTGGCACTCCTGGATAGAAGGCGCCTGGCTTGAATGAAATCAGACACGATCGATTCGTGCAAGTCCCCTCCGGGAAAATGATGATCTGCGGGAAATCCTGCTTCGAATTGGCTCGCTCGATGATGTTCTTGATTGTGTTCTGTCGTGAGTTCGGGTCATCTCGCCAAACATAAATCGGCTCGGTGTAATTGATCAGCTCTGAAAAAGCGACAGAAAATCGTTAACGAGGCCCGTGCCGGAATGATCCGAGTAAATGGATGACAACGAATTAATTGAGACAAATGACGTGGAAGCAAATCACAGAGATTGTTTGAGGTGTGCACAGCTTCAGGGTACTGATTGCCATTCAAGCTCACTCGTCGTGACAAACACATCAAAACTCCATTAACACTTTGGCATTTCGGAAGGTCAGGCTCGTTAACCTGCCGACCGAGCCGATCGCCCACGCATCCGTCCGCATCTTTCCGCTTTAAATGCAAATGAAAGGCGAATGAGTTATCTTTTCGGTGGGAAATTGCTTATTCATTGGTCCCCAAAGGGATTTTTCCTCGCTGGATTTGGGTAGGCTTGTCATTTGAGCGGAACCGCAACGGCAACCGGGCACCCGGTTAATCGAATAATGAATGTCATACTTCCTAAAAGTGGCAGAGTGGCCGTTTCGGCCTTGGCCAAAACCGACGGCGGACCCAGCACCACAGCCAGCAGCGAGTCGAAAAATGATGAGTGCGGTGCCAAAACCAGTATTGGCGCTTCTCGAGCGCTCGCCAGTCGACCTTTTACTCGAACATTGTGAAATGAACCGGCAAAAAACATGCCACGCATCACAAGTGCCGTTATCTTTTTCAACGTCCTGCGGAAGAAATTGAATCGATAAGATTTTAATTGGACAACGATCTTTGCCCATCCATCCATCAATATCACCCACTCACAAAGGACCTCCCCCAAAGGCATTTCAGAACCACGACTTCCGTTCGAATCATTTCGAATCATTCCGAATCGCTTGAAATCCTCACGAAATGCCATCCATCCACTCAATCATTTGAATACCATTTCAGCTTTGATGATCATGCAAAAGCACACGCACGAGACGACAACAAACGAAAGCAAACATCCATTATTGTTTGGCCACCGTCGAAATGTGTCGCGTTTCGGGTATTTGCTTGCGACAGAATGGCCCATTTTGATCGGTGCAGAAGCGAATGAATGGCAAAACGAAATGTTTGTTCAAAAATGAATGGGAGCTCGTGCTGAAACGACTCAACGGCAGATAATTCGCAAGAGGGACGGAAGTGATGGGCCAAATGCACACACACACACGCACACAGTGACGACCTACCGTCTCCAACCAACAATCGGCTTGACACCGAAATCCTTGATCTTCAGTCCCCACAGGCCGATGGATGCCAGCATCCAGGCGAGCACCAGCAGCAAGGCTATCAAGGTGATTCGGATCGGCGCCACTAGCACCGTGAAGACGGCTATCTGAAAGGAAAGCAATTCGCATTATAGCGACCCGATGGAGTGCCCGGGGAGAATGTGGCTTTCCGTTGGGAGGATAACATGAGCTTTTCGGTCGATGGAACACCCGCACTCGCCCACTTCGTTATTCATAAGACGCTCAGCACTCTCACACGACGAGCGCAAATACACATTTCTGCAAGTCGCTCGTCTTCGTCGTCGTCGTCATCGTCATATTGCTCGATGAAATTTTTATCAATCAATTCGTTCACGTGTAGTGCTTGCTTGCGTTGAGTTGATTTGATTTCGGTAGTCGCTCCAAAGTCTATTTCGTTTGTACCGTCGTCCAGCTGAAATATTAATCAAACAACGAGACGGACAGGTATTTGTGCACTTGGCACGGAGCAATTGAAAACAGACAATCGTTTATTAAAAATAATTGGTTTTCTTTTATTTTGCCCGGAATTGTGATAGCGATTACCGTATCGATGGTGACTGAGATTGTGGATTGAGTCGGGGGGGCCGAGAATAGCCGGTCGTAATCGTGGCGACGGAAAGCGAAAGAGAAATCTCAAAACGGAAAAACAAAAATCGATAGAAATATGAAAAATAAATGGGTATTTGAAGTTTATTCGGTGAATAATTGATTTGACAGCAATTGCTGGTTGGCCATCGGTGGAGCACGAGCGACACAACCGAAACAATTGACGAGTTTGGTGTGTCGCTGCGAGGTTAATTGAAATTCGGTCGTGTTCGCATCGGGAAATGTGTTTGATTGTTTGGACGACTTTTGTCGAATCTAGAGCACGCAGCAAATGGGAAAACAATTGAGCGATAATGGTATTGCTGTCGTCACCGGTTCCGTGAGCGATCGCTATGAAAAAGGTGTGACGTGGCCGACACCGTGCCGATCCGTGATCGCATTCGAACCGCAACGTCATTTCTATCTTTGCATTCGGCGGGCGAACGATCGTCTAAATTTATCGCAGATAAGCAACCGTAGCCGGCAGACAGAAACGGAGCATTCAAGTTCAGCTGTTGTTGCGATTTTTGATGGTGCACCGTTGGTAGTACACGTCACGCCACACCACTTTGATGGCGGACGTGATAAGATTGTGATGAGATTCTGATAAGATTCTGACAAGATTCGGTCCATCGGAGATGAAAGAGCCTTGAACGACTTCAATCTGGACAAGTTGAGAGTTACAGGCACACCATCCGCCTCCCTTCCCTCCCTCTCCTCCAGTCATACTCTGCACTCACCCGCACTTTATCTGCGATTCGATTTATCTCAGATTTGTACACAAACGGATTGAATGGCTGTTGTTCGGTGCGTACTCGCTGCTGGGATCTGCTTCGATGACCTGCATTATCTGCAATTACACAGAAAATGTTGTTTACTCTTTTCGCAAATAAATTCGAGTAAAATCGTCCAAATTGTGATTCACCATCGAATTGCGTACCCGATTTTTGTTTTTCCGAGATTGCATCATTTGTCCGACCATTGTGAATCTCTTTGTTTGTGGCCTCTGTCATTCTGAGTGTGTGCTCTGTGACGCTGTCAACCCCGAAACACGAACTAATTTTCTTCTTCAATTTTCCTTTTTCCGTTTTTGGTTTTCCTTTGAATGGCTTCGCCTTTAATTTTCAACACAATTTTCCGCACTTGACTCGCAATGCAATATCCACTTTGTTCTTCGGTCGTCTTTGAATAATTGAGCAGTGTATTTGTTTTGGACTGAATGGCAAATTGTATGACTGACTTGAAGGGTTGCCTTCCAACGTTCACTCGACGTACGTTCTCATTTGGCGACGTTTCAACACAAACTGCGGAGAAAGCATGTTGTTTATTCTCAGTTTGTGTTTCGGTGTTTCAGCGTTCAGTGCTGAGTGCTGTGTACGAAACGCCAGAGCACAGAGCATACAATTGATGGTTGAATTCCCGTTCGCTTGCGTCAGCCGTCTTACTGAGGCAGGCCGTGATGTTCTCCCCCCGAAAACGAGGCTCTTTCCACAACGAGACTCTTTGTTGCTCAATTTCATCGATTATTCCGTTGGAAACGTCGAAACGCAGAATTCTTGTCCGAATCTGATCGCTGGAGCGGAGTCTCAACCCGTGCCACGGCCTGCTCTTCTCGACGGCTGTGACCATTACACAGTGCCACCAATGTGTGTTTCTATGGTTTCGCGCTGTCGACCTGCGTTAATGAAAATGAGAGCACTCATTGTTCAACCATTATGCAATAGCCGTTTATGAGAGAGAAAGAGAGAGACCATTCCTCTCTCTCTCGTTGTTTGGTCGGAAAAACAAACGACCAAATGAAAACAGCTGAGTCGCGTTGCTAGCAAATGGATTATTCGATTAAAAAGAGATGGAATGATTCAAGCTTTTTGTTTCGATTGTGTTTGACTGTCAAAAACTGTGAAATATCTTGACGTCGATTCATTGTTTATCGTTGGATTGTTTGCGACTAGAATGGGCGTCTTTGTTCAATTTGCGATTGGCGTGTGTCATCGTTTTTTGGGTGC